>BGPT01002975.1:10060-52163 GCA_003297045.1 Symbiodinium sp. clade C Y103
CAAAGACATTTCTTTTCTTTTACAAACTGTATGGACAGCAGGTGTTTTTCAACATGTCAGGTGTCATAGATTGGCATCGACCAAGGCGACAACCAGCTCACCGAGCTCTCGGCTGCGACGCTGCGACACCTGCCGCTGTTGGAGCAGCTTCTCTTGGGTGGCAAAAGCGACGAGAACGGCAACACTATCGTGAAGGGCAATCGCATCCAGGAGCTCGGGGCCATCTTCGGACACAACGAACAGCTGCAGGTGATTGACTTTGGCGAAAACGAGCTCCAGAAGATTGACCCAGCTACCTTTGCAGGACTGCAGAAGCTCCGATGGCTCAGCTTGCAGTCAAACTGGTTGACCACGATTCCTGTGACATTCCAAGGCCTTGGTCATCTCCAGACACTCAGTTTGGGTTCCAACGAGTTGACGACAATTCCTGCGGGGGCATTCCAAGGCCTTGATCAACTCCAGAAACTCTATTTGCACTCCAGCCAGTTGACCACGATTCCTGCGGGGACATTCCAAGGCCTTGATCAACTCCAGGAACTCAAATTGTACGGCAACAGGTTGACCACGATTCCTGCGGGGACATNTGCGGGGACATTCCAAGGCCTTGGTCACCTCCAGACACTGAATTTGAACTACAACAAGTTGACGACGATTCCTGCGGGGACATTCCAAGGCCTTGGTCAACTCCAGTTTCTCGATTTGGGCGTAAACCAGTTGACCACGATTCCTGCGGGGACATTCCAAGGCCTTGGTCAACTCCAGACACTCAGTTTGGGTTCCAACGAGTTGACCACGATTCCTGCGGGGACATTCCAAGGCCTTGGTCAACTCCAGACACTCAGTTTGAGTTCCAACGAGTTGACCACGATTCCTGCGGGGACACTCCAAGGCCTTGGTCAACTCCAGACACTCAGTTTGGGCTCCAACGAGTTGACCACGATTCCTGCGGGGACATTCCAAGGCCTTGGTCAACTCCAGACACTCAGTTTGGGTTCCAACGAGTTGACCACGATTCCTGCGGGGACATNCAAGGCCTTGGTCAACTCCAGACACTCAGTTTGGGTTCCAACGAGTTGACCACGATTCCTGCGGGGACATTCCAAGGCCTTGGTCAACTCCAGACACTCGATTTGCACTCCAACCTGCAGTTGACCACGATTCCTGCAGGGACATTCCAAGGCTTTGGTCAACTCCAGACACTCTATTTGTACGACAACAAGTTGACAACGATTCCTGCGGGGACATTCCAAGGCCTTGATCAACTCCAGGAACTCTATTTGTTCAACAACCAGTTGACCACGATTCCTGCGGGGACATTCCAAGGCCTTGATCAACTCCAGGAACTCTATTTGTTCAACAACCAGTTGACCACGATTCCTGCGGGGACATTCCAAGGCCTTGGTCACCTCCAGACACTCAGTTTGAAAAGCAACAAGTTGACCACGATTCCTGCGGGGACATTCCAAGGCCTTGGTCACCTCCAGACACTGAATTTGAACTACAACAAGTTGACGACGATTCCTGCGGGGACATTNTGCGGGGACATTCCAAGGCCTTGGTCACCTCCAGACACTGAATTTGAACTACAACAAGTTGACGACGATTCCTGCGGGGACATTCCAAGGCCTTGGTCATCTCCAGACACTCGATTTGAGCTACAACAAGTTGACCACCATTCCTGCGGGGACATTCCAAGGCCTTGGTCATCTCCAGAAACTCTATTTGCAATCCAACCAGTTGACCACGATTCCTGCGGGGGCATTCCAAGGCCTTGGTCAACTTCAGACACTGCATTTGAGCAGCAACCAGTTGACCATGATTCCTGCGGCGACATTCCAAGGCCTTGATCAACTCCAGAAACTCTATTTGAGCTACAACAGGTTGACCACGATTCCTGCGGGGACATTCCAAGGCCTTGGTCAACTCGAGACACTCGATTTGTTCTACAACCAGTTGACGACACTTCCTGCGGGGGCATTCCAAGGCCTTGGTCAACTCCAGACACTCCGTTTGTACAAAAACCAGTTGACCACGATTCCTGCGGGGACATTCCAAGGCCTTGATCAACTCCAGAAACTATATTTGCACGAGAACCAGTTGACCACGATTCCTGCGGGGGCATTCCAAGGCCTTGATCAACTCCAGAAACTCGATTTGGCTTCCAACAAGTTGACCACGATTCCTGCGGGGACATTCCAAGGCCTTGATCAACTCCAGGAACTCAAATTGTACGGCAACAGGTTGACCACGATTCCTGCGGGGACATTCCAAGGCCTTGGTCACCTCCAGACACTGAATTTGAACTACAACAAGTTGACGACGATTCCTGCGGGGACATTCCAAGGCCTTGATCAACTCCAGGAACTCCATTTGAGCTGGAACGAGTTGACCACGATTCCTGCGGGGGCATTCCAAGGCCTTGGTCAACTTCAGACATTGAATTTGAACTACAACAAGTTGACGACGATTCCTGCGGGGACATTCCAAGGCCTTGATCAACTCCAGAAACTCGATTGGAGCTGGAACGAGTTGACCACGATTCCTGCGGGGACATTCCAAGGCCTTGGTCAACTCCAGACACTCAGTTTGGGTTCCAACGAGTTGACCACGATTCCTGCGGGGACATTCCAAGGCCTTGGTCAACTCCAGACACTCAGTTTGAGTTCCAACGAGTTGACCACGATTCCTGCGGGGACATTCCAAGGCCTTGGTCAACTCCAGACACTGAATTTGAACTACAACAAGTTGACCACGATTCCTGCGGGGACATTCCAAGGCCTTGGTCAACTCCAGACACTGAATTTGAACTACAACAAGTTGACGACGATTCCTGCGGGGACATTCCAAGGCCTTGATCAACTCCAGGAACTCTATTTGTTCAACAACCAGTTGACCACGATTCCTGCGGGGACATTCCAAGGCCTTGGTCAACTCCAGGAACTCTATTTGTACAACAACCAGTTGACCACGATTCCTGCGGGGACATTCCAAGGCCTTGATCAACTCCAGGAATTCTATTTGAGCTGGAACGAGTTGACCACGATTCCTGCGGGGGCATTCCAAGGCCTTGGTCAACTTCAGACACTGAATTTGAAATACAACAAGTTGACGACAGTTCCTGCGGGGACATTCCAAGGCCTTGGTCAACTCCAGAAGCTCCGGCTCTTCGGGAACCCTTGGAATTCTTCGAGAGTTTGCATCAATGATTCGCTTCCGCTGCTGAATTATTTGTCGGGCGTAAGCCTTTGCTAAAATGATTGGGGACGGAGCGCTTGAGGTGCATCCCCCCCTTTTGCAACCAGAGTTTCGGAAGCTCCACAGCATGCGCAGAAAAGAACATCACGTAGCAACATAGTTTTGGGGTGCAGTTCCAGTGAACACGTGGGAAACATATTTCACCATAGTTATCATAGGCATTGATAGGGAGTATATACTCACTCTATCTTGACTTGTGGTGATTCTTACCGGGGTTATACCCATNGGTTATACCCATCTTTTCACCCCAGCTGCACCCCAGGGGTGCCTCACTTTGCTGACGGAGTTCGTTGTCAGTTCGGTCAGGATCTCAGAAGTCGGATGGTAAACTCTTCGGGTTGCGCTCGGCAATTGTTTTGATTTAGAGGTCAATTGTTTCTTTCACTTTCTTTTGAATTAGTCATTGCTTAATGTTCAGGAATGTCCAAGTCTTTGAAGACGGCGGACTACCTGTGAAAAAAAGAAAAAAGCTGGCACTGAAGTCGTGGCTGCAGTAGCAGTCCTAACTTCTAACCGTATCGTTTGCCCGACTTTCCAGTGAAAGGGTGTCGCTTTGGATGGGTCATGTGCCAACCACATCGGTTCTCAGGATGCGGTCAACATGTTTTTTTGGAATGGTTTGACAGCTGTACAACTTTAACTCAAACAAATGATTGATAATTTATAACGTACCTGAAACTGTGAGAATCTTTTTACGCAACATACTCGTATCTCTTTGTGAAGCATAGGACGTGTCCAAGGCTTGCGTTTTGCCAAGCGCATGGAGAACTTGTACGATTTTCTCCATTCTGGACCACCCAATTCCAATATAAATATATAAATATGTTTCGTAGGTTGCACTTGCTTATGCGATGAAGCAACTGCGATGGTCATCCAAACTGCAGGAATCTGGCCGCCTAAGCAAGGCACAGACNATATAAATATGTTTCGTAGGTTGCACTTGCTTATGCGATGAAGCAACTGCGATGGTCATCCAAACTGCAGGAATCTGGCCGCCTAAGCAAGGCACAGACAGGCGGTGGGATCGCGGGTCTTCAGGGTGGATGAGACCTGAAGTTGGTAAAGAGTTGGACATGAAGACGACAAGAGAAGACAAATCATCAACAAAGTGAAGAGACTGAATTCAAGAGTCAATAGATTCAATAGATCATTTTCTTCGTGTTTTCTTCGAGTCTAGAACCCTTCTTTGGTCTTTGGGTTACCCCACTGAAAGGAAGATCCATATGGGTCAACCCCAGCTGTTCAGGAGGAGACAAGGTCTGGAAGCATTTCGGAAGTTCGGCGGTCATCCCAGGGAGGAGATTCTGAGACCCCCATTTGGTGGCCCCTTTGGTCAGGTAGGCGTGGGCCTTGCCGCATCTTGCCAGCGGCCAGGCCATGCAGGAAGTGATTGAAAGGAAAGCTGATGGTTCTTTTTCTGCATCCGCCTGGAATCGGATCAGGAAAATCTCCTGCAGGAACATGTCTNGGCCAGGCCATGCAGGAAGTGATTGAAAGGAAAGCTGATGGTTCTTTTTCTGCATCCGCCTGGAATCGGATCAGGAAAATCTCCTGCAGGAACATGTCTTCAATCGCTTGGAGTTGGATAGCGGTTGTTTACAAGCAATTTCTGCATGTACGATGTACACTTCTTCACTTGCTTTTCCTGATCTCCAAGCAATTCCTTGACACGATGAAACGAAGATGATGGATAGTAGCAGGTGCCACTGTGTCACTCTCACTATTCAGAGGTTTCACAGCAAGGACCCTGAGACTCCCGGGATTTTCCAGTGATTTGGTGATGCAGTGCGCTTCAAAACGCTTGGCCAGGTAGGGTGCGGAGTGGAGGGTCTGGTTGTACTTACTGTAACTTTTTGGTTTCTGCCGCTGTTCTGCAGCGTTTCTTTGCACTTATTCGTTCCACAGATCCATTTAAGCCACGTTGGAAACAGTCAAATCAAAGTGGATCCCATGTATACATGTTCTTCAGTGACCCCGTTTCAATTTGTTTCACTTCTATGTGCATGGACATCCTGATGTAATGTTTGGGTCGTTTTCTTCACACCATGGTACCAAGACCTGGTTAACTTGGTGTTCATTTGTGCTTGCCTGGGTTGAAGTTTCAAAAGCATTGAGTGTTGTTGCAAGGAACATCATATAACATCATGGAACAATTTAGTGACAGGTGTTCGAAGTTGCTGATTTTCTATTTGCGAGCCATTTGTCTCAACGTGTATGAACGTTTTGATGTTTGACAAACCACTTGGCTCACAAAGCCGTGAATCTCGGATATCGACCGAAAAGGTTTNTTTGCGAGCCATTTGTCTCAACGTGTATGAACGTTTTGATGTTTGACAAACCACTTGGCTCACAAAGCCGTGAATCTCGGATATCGACCGAAAAGGTTTGGCAAGCGCGCTTGGATGCGAGCAACTGTGAGTGTTGATTGCATCATGAATCGAATGGATTCGATTGGGACAAAGGCACGTACTGCTTCTGCAATGATCCCAGTCACAGTGTTGCATTCAGTTTCACGCGCTAGANGATTGCATCATGAATCGAATGGATTCGATTGGGACAAAGGCACGTACTGCTTCTGCAATGATCCCAGTCACAGTGTTGCATTCAGTTTCACGCGCTAGAGAGCCATGTTGTCGCATATGAGATCTGACAGGCAGGATCTCCGGATCCCTGGGGCTATGGGCGTACGACAGACCTTCTGGCAATTTAAGAGAGCCATGGAAAATGACCCCGTTTGTAATATGATTAGATGANCAGGATCTCCGGATCCCTGGGGCTATGGGCGTACGACAGACCTTCTGGCAATTTAAGAGAGCCATGGAAAATGACCCCGTTTGTAATATGATTAGATGATGTACCTGTTATGTCCATGGGCATTTTCCATGGCAAATGGTTGCATTACCAGAGGGTTTGTGTCCCGAAATTCGGTGCATCAGAAGTAAATCTCGTTTTATCGAAGATAGCGAAAATAGAAACACTTATGAAAATCGTGCCATTTCTTTCAGGAATGTTTACTCGCACATCTTCCCCACGGGGGACAATTTTAATGAAGCAACAGCAAATATCATTTGTGCGATGTCCTTTTCATCACCTTACGGGTGGTCTTTTTCCTCGCTGGAATGGATGTGTCCCTCCTCGCAGGTGCCGAGTTCCGGAGGGCACGAAGGAGTTTATGCAGCAGNTTTCATCACCTTACGGGTGGTCTTTTTCCTCGCTGGAATGGATGTGTCCCTCCTCGCAGGTGCCGAGTTCCGGAGGGCACGAAGGAGTTTATGCAGCAGATTTATTGGAACTTTGAAGGGGGATTGGTGTGACAACTCCATTGAAAAAACATGATCATTGGATATCATTGGAAATTATTGAGACATTTGCAGGAAACCACGGACTTTACTAGCACATATGTTGCAGGAGGTTCAAGTTCTTCAAACATTTCTATTGGTTTTGAACCAAGTTTCAGAAACGAGGAGAGCTCACAATGCTTTGCAGGGTAGAAAGATAGAACTAGTTTTGGTTGAACCCTCATTAGAGCAACTCTTTTGGGTTGTGACTGAGCATGAAGAAACAGCATCTCCCTGAAATACTTCATGCGAAGGATTTGGGGAAGATTGTGTTGGCAAACGGTGTGTCCAAAAATCCAAGATCCACCAAATTTGTCCACTTCAGAGGAAGCAAACAGTGAAGTGACTACCTTATGTATCTTTAGCATATCTTGGCCTTGGCATATATCAGATGTATCAATCACATTGGGTGACATGGATCCGGAAAATTGCACTGCAGCATCTGCAGCCTCAGAGAACTCAGGGAGCTGCAGTGTGTGTCCGGTGGCGCCATGGCATTCCCGTCGCTTAGGCTCAAAGGATGGTCGACGACCTTTGAATCGACATGCCGTGGGCATCTGTCCCCACAGGTGGGCGTGAGTAGGAGCGACGTGGGTTCAGGTTGACTAGGTACTACCAGGATTTGGATGTTCAAGTTTGGCGGGTACCATGATAAGCTTTTGACAGATTGAAGGTGTCAAAATTGGATAGTCCCCAGCCTGAATAGTTTAAGGCAAAACATGTAACAGGACCAAGACTTGTGAGTCGGGGGTGTCCTAGAGTTAAAGCTTTGGACCGTACGTTGACAGCATTGCAACAGCTACAGGAATTGAGCGCCCGAATCACGGTTCCAATCGCACAATACGAATATACATGATATAGTTTGGCGCTGAGCCTTTCTGGATTGTTGCTGGACGTTGTCAAACAAATATACATGGGTATTTTTGGTGTGATCAACATACATGGCCGGTTGGCCCTATCTTGCTCCATGCGCTGCAACAGGTTGTGGATGACTTGGTATCTGATCATTGCGCCAACCCACATCAGGCTGCAACTGGCCAAGCTGCTCTGGGTATATGGGGGAAGTCTTGAGGGTACATCAACTTGACTTTTCCTGACTTTCCCGTCTCCGAATGATTTTAATTTTAGTACATGCAGTTTGTGACGCCCGGCCACGTACGGGATCCAAAGTGGATGTATTGTAGAGCAGGGGCTTCAAACGTGATATTCCAAAGGCGACCATTTTTGCCTGCCAAATCATTTCTGAGGTTTTTGACTACAAGAGGGTCCGCAGGATTTTGTTTTGTCTACAGCTTGGGCTCACAATCTTTGGCACTTTGTGACTAAAGCTGCCCATGACACGTGGCGTTTTTGAGTTTGGGGCAGATCCTTCTGAGTGAATTGAACATTTCGGTCAAAACACCAACTTCCCTCCTTCCCTTAGTCGCATGTCACAGATTGGGCCAGCGACAAAATTTGACATCTCCAACCACAGCAGCAGCAACAAGACAAGAACAGAAGAACAAGAAGAACAAGAAGGAAAAGAAGGAGGAGAAGGAGGAAAGAGAATAGCAACAGCAACAACAAGAACCTCTTTTAGTGCATTGAGGACATGCTCGGGTGTAGAACTTTTTAGATTCCGCGTCTTGATACTCTCAGCACTAAGATGCTTGCCGATGGTGGCGATCAAGACACGGATCCCTGCACAGGTGTACGAAGATGGTGACACCATTTTGTTTGAAGCTGCCAAAAATGTGAGCAGTCAGCATGCATTTGAGCTGGACCGAGTTGGATCGGGGCCATAGTCAGTTGGATTGGGCCTCCAAGTTGGTGAAGCCGATGTCCTATTTCCAATGGGTCACATGTATATACTGAGGGAAGCCGCGTAGGGGTTGGTTCCAATGTTGGCCACCCGCTCAGATCACCTATCTCCTCACCAAGAAGCATGGCGTGCTGGCCGCCAGGCACGGACATTTGCAGCTGCCACTTGCCTGCAAGTTTTTGTTGGGATTCAATCGTCTAGGGCCTCCGGCTCTAGGCTTGACCGATGAGACCCTGTTCAAAACCTTCTCCCAAGAGCTTTCTGTTGTCAATGGGTTTCTATGTTTCTGCCAGCCATCAGCTGGGAGTATATATTTTTTTTGTGCGTGCCGGTGGCCGGTGCCGGTGGCGGGTGGCCGGTTGCCGGCGCCAGTAATGCGGCGCAAAAAAAGATCAGATCCAACTGTCGACGCCGCATGTTCCTGGCTGAATTGGCAACTGGCGCCAGTGCAGCAAACTCAGAGGCAGCTAGGCAGCTACGTTCAAAAGGAGACGCACGTCAAGATGGTGCGGCTGCAGTGAGGCACGAAATGAAGGAGGGTCATTTGCCGTGAGTTGTGCTGTCACTATTCTGTTGGCTTCTTTGTTGCTATCCAATTTGATTTTGCTTCTTGACGTTTGGCTACCTCATGTCGGGCATTCGATGTTTGGACTTGTTTCAGTGTTCCCCACCTGCCAGGTAAAGGTCCCTAGATGTTAACACAGGCATGCCTCACTGCTCGCTTCTCACTTTCACTCCTCGCGTCCGTATCTTCGTCCTTGTTTTTGTCTACCCTTATCTTCTGCCACCTTGTCGCCACTGCGGGTGCCAAGGGAATGGAAGACATGTCACATAGAATGCCAGATGGAGTGGCAGAAACAATGTCAGAAGAATGTCAACATATAGAATATATGTGTCAGATACAATAATAGTTTCAGCTATGGAAAACGGTTTTCAGCAGATTTCGAGGCAATGCACTAAGACATGGTTTTTATTCTGCTTGTTGCAGCCACGTGCCGGATGTGCACGGGATGTGCTGCAGTTGTAAATAGTCGCAGAGATTTGAAGCTGCTAACGCGCTTGCGTAGAATCAATTAACACAACATGATAGATGCGCAGCGAATGGAATTAAACATGTTTGTGGCGTGCGCATTGTTTCGCATCGACGTCGGCTTGACAGCTGCATGCATTTGATGCGCCACAATTGCAAGCTTTGCATGCTACAGTTGCCGGCATTGTGATGTGCTGCAGTTAAACGATTGGATCGGATAGATCTCAAGGTGCTAACGCGTTTGTTAAAAGTCATTTTACACAAAATGAGAGTAGTCAAGTGAACGGAACTAAACATCTTGTCGTGTGGACATTGTTTCGCAGCGACGTCGGCTCTGCATTTTTTGAATTCATTTGATGTGCCACATTTGTGTACATTTGTCAATATTGCATGCTACAGTTGCAGTTTCGTGTAGTGTCGGACTATAGTCAGCATGTCATCGCAGCATTTGCAGGCAGTGCATGGTGAAGAAGTGTTTTTGTATTGGAATGAATTTGATGTGCTGCATCCGGAGTGCCGGAGCTGCCGGTGGCCGGTCGCCGGTGCCGGCGGCTGGCCGGTGGCTGTGCCGGTGCCATTGTGGGTGCCCGGTGGCCGCTGCGGGTGTGCTGGTGCCGGTGCCGGTGGCTGGTGGCCGCTGCTGGTGGCCGCTCCCCACGCCGGTGCCGGTGCAAACGAAAAATGTAGATTATAGCAGCTGGGGCCACAGTTGCCAGAATATTTCTTGATCAAGGAAACGTGCTGTGTCAACCATGGAGACGCAGGACATCAACCACTGTTGTTCTTGCAGCGCGAAACGGTCACGAAACTTGCGCATCATTTTTGAGAAGAATGTTTGCCAGCTTTTCTGAATTTCTAGTGCAAGTTTACCCAACGCTTTTTCCGTACATGTTTGAGTGGGCAGTGTCATCGGGCATTTTGCTTTCATTGTGTTCCCCGGCTGATCTCCGCTCATGTTTGCCTGAGCCCAGCTTTTTGCTTTGAAGTCAAGTTCATGACGTTGTTCACGTAGCATTCTCCGCGATTTCTCTAACTTGGTAGCAAGCACGCCCCGCAATGAACCTCCGCACATGCTCAGGGGAAGCCATGAAATATGGCGTGGAGAAATCAGGTGCTAAGCCTGAGCGCATTGGCAGAAGGTCAAACGAATCTGCTCGTGGCCGCGAAGTGCGGAGATGTGGAGAATTTGAAGGTGGGGTATAAGTTTTGCATCGCAGGACAGTTCAAACTCACCATGTACAATTTGTTGGAGGAACGCGTGTTTGATGGCTTGATTCACAAATTAACATCTGGGCCCTGGAGCACTTGTCTCAAGTGGGTGTTGTGTTTGGATCAGCAACAATCCAATTCTTCCACAAGTTATCTACTGTTGTGTTGCTCCGCTGTGGACCCACATGTCTCGTGACAGGTACTAGTCGAGACTTACAACTTAGATTTCAACCGCCAAGACAAATATGGACAAACGTGCTTCTCAGCTGCGCCTGCCAGGTGAAACTAAGTTGGTAGACAATCCCTCAAGGATATGTAGCCAAGAGTGAAAATAGAACCTGTCAGGATGGGTATGTCTTGTCATAGTGTTTGATGTGCGGCAGGTACATTTCCAAGCTGTTTTGTCCGTGACTTTTGTAGGAACCTGGAAAATTCACGGTGGTGTCTCTCAAATATTCAAAGTGTTCAAACAAACCGGATGACATCATCGTGATTGAGGTCTTTTCCATCAGCCGCGCGTGGAGGACCCCTGGCTGCTCACCGATTGGTCGCAAAGTACAAGATGGATGTTTCCATCAAGAATGCTTGCCGCTCATCACTTTTCAAGTTTATGATGCTTGGGTGTGGTTTTGCAGAGGAACTTTGGGCAGGCTTCAAAGCTCACAGCTTGTCTGCCGCCCAGGACAAGTGCGGAACAACGGCACGTATGTATGTCCTGGAACTGCGAAATCCTCATGTGCACCAAGATGTTTTGAAGTTGCTGCGGCTTGGCTCAAGACTGTTCATGTATTCTGGGTGCTTGGGTATTTTGTAAAGCTGCAACCTGGAATGGAAAGGAGAAGCATCAACTTGCAACTGCCAATGACCTCAAGGATTATCACAGCAGGATTCAGTCACAGAGCAGATGCAGAGCAACGACAGGAGAAGGCTGCTTAGGAGGTGCAGAACAAGCAGCGCGCTGCTGCAGCGCGGGGAGAATCCAAGGCTTGCAAGAAAGCAGAGGAGTGACGGGGGGGAGCCCACAAGGTTTGTCATTGGGTGTCATTCGCAGAACAATTGTTGTTTGTTTTTTCCTCCCACTGTTTTCGATTACAGCAGAAGCGTGCTGTGTAGCCCAGTTGTTTTGGCAAATCACAATCATGTGAAGTTTCCACTTTCATGACAATGCGAGTAATGAACTTGGACGCAGCTCGACAGTGTGAGGGTTTCTGGATGTTTCTGGGCGAACCTATTTTAAGATTACAGTTGCTGTCGCCAGGGCTGCAGCCAAGAGGCGCCCGAGGGCGGTTTGAATGTCTGAGTTAGTCCGGAGGCAACGATGCGATTCGGCTGCCGCGATGCATAGACGCTGGGTGAATGCGGGGAGAAAGCGGCAGGACATAAGCCAATTACAATGGTGCAGAGGACCAGGCAACCACCTATAATATGAGCAAAATATAAGGATAGGGCGAACAAGAATGACAGGGCGACACACAACGCGGAAGAACAGCACAAGATATGGGGCTGCACCCGCGCGATAATTTAACAATGATTCCATCTAATTCCCAGGCTTTTTGCAGAACTTCCAAAATGGATCTGCACAAGCGCCAAATATGGCCAGTTTCATGGTCCTGGGGTATTTTCAGCTACCGTCCTGTCATAATATACATCTTTGGTTTGCCGGCACCGGCACCGGCGCCGGCCACCGGCCCCGGCACCCCTGCGCCAGCCCCCGGCACCCCGGCACCGGCACCAGCGCCGGCCCGGCCACCGGCACCCCACCACCGGCGCCAGCCACCGGCACCAACCACCGCACCGACCGCCAGCACCGACCGCTGGCACCGGCTTCGGCAGCGGCTCCGGCTAGCATTTACATGAAAAACCGCTTTTTCACCCCAGTGCACTGCTAGTAATAAGGCGAGGACATGCAGTCTACGGTTCGACAGTACACGAAATTAATCACTTGCTTTTCATGCTTCAATGGTTGCAACTGTAGCATGCAATGCTTGCAATCGTGGCAGATCAAATGCATTCAAATGCAAAGCCGGCATCGCTGCGAAACAATGTCCATATTTGACAGCCATGTTTGATTCCAGTCGCTTGACATCTATTGTGTTGGTATTTAATGTGCCTTCAAACTAAAGCGTTAGCAGCTTCAAATCTGTGCGACTATATACAACTTCCGCACTTCATAATGGTTGCAACTCTAGCATGCAATGCTTGCAATTGTGGCACATCAAGTGCAGTCAAGTGCAGGCCGACGTCCCTGCGAAACAATGTCCACACGACAGCCATTTGTAATCCCATTCACTTGACATCTATTATGTCGTATAAATTGATTTTACGCAAATGGGTTGGCAGCTTCGAATCTCTGAATCTCTGCGACTGTTTGCACCTGCAGCACAGTCCATGTACATCCGACACATGGCTGCAACAAGCAGAATAAAAACCATCTTCATTCATTGCCTGGACATTTGAGTCAAAATTCTTTTCTGGTTGAAACCATTGTATCCAACGTATGTTTCGCCATCTTTTCCATCACCTATATATGTTGACATTATTCTGCTATTGCTTCTGACATTTTTCTCTGCATTCTACCTGGCATTCTATTTGACATATCTTCTGACATCCCTTGACACCCACAGTGGCCACAAATCCACAAGGTAGCAAACGATAAGCTTAAGCGAAGCGAGCAGTGAGGCATGCCTCTGTTAACATCTAGAGACCTTCACATGGGAGGCGGGGTCAATGAAACAAGTCCAAACATGGAATGTCCAAAATCAGGTAGACCAACGTCAAGAAGCACAATCCAACTGGACAGCCAAAAAGAAACCAACAGAATGGTGACAGCACAACTCTGCACATTCAGAAACAAGGGTCGACAGCAAAATAAACACAGATTTTGCAATCTATGGTCATGCCTTGTTTTTCCATTTTTATTTTCAATCGCAGTGTTCTGAATGCAGCTACGGCAAATGACCCTCCTTCATTTCGTGCCTCACTGCAGCCGCACCATCTTGACGTGCGTCGCCAGGAACATGCGGCGTCGACAGTTGGATCTGATTTTTTTTTGCGCCGCATTACTGGCGCCGGCAATCGGCCATCCGCCACACCGGCACCGGCCACCGGCCACCGGCACCTTCGCCGGCACTGGCACGCGCAAAAAAAAACTCCGCTCTGTAGGTGTGTCATTGAATTTGGGCTTATACGGTTGGTACAGGAGAGCAAATTATGGTGGGTTTCGGACACCAGTTTGAAAAGGTGTTTTGTTCAGCCATGTGTCTGTCATAACTGTTTCTAGCCTTTAATTTGTAGCTTACAACCCATGGTTTGGTCCCACTTTCAAGGGACTTCTTGATGCATACAGTTCCAAGTTTGGACTTCCAGCATCTGAGCCAGTAAAAATTTGGTTGATTGGTCATGAAATAGGAAATTATATTTCCTGGGTTATTGGGGATTATGACTAACTGACTATCCCATAATAGGGAAACCGTTTTCAACCAACTAGTATTTCACGACATGGGAAAGCAGGGTATTGTTAATGGTTCATGTTGACACACCGATTTGGATTTCTCACATTGCCATTCCAAGGAACTTCGCGGAGAACTCTGCTGTGTTCATGGACAAAGATCCATCTCCGCATAGCCAACGCACTGAATATCTTGAACCACCCCATGTGGAACAGACTTTTTAGAGATGGTTCGATTGCAATTCCTCAGATCGGTAGATACCCTCCGGTTATTTAGCAGTTTGCTGTAGAAACCATGGCTCATAGAAATACATGATGTCTGATGATTTGCTCAATAAAGATTGTGATTTTCCAGTTTGCTACGTTGGAAAACTAGGGGGTAGTTGATTTTTCATGCAGGTTCGGTGTGAGCTTGCACTCCATGGCTGGGAAGTTCGAAGGACCTTTCTATGGCAATGGTAACATGAATGTTTTTGGTAATTTTTGAAACATATTTTTTGCTATACCTACGCCTTGACCATCTTATCATGCCATCTCGACTTTCCGATCTATGGATGGCCCTACATACTCGATGAAATCACATTGACATGTTCCAAGACGCGTGACATACTTTACCAATCCAGCCGTGTCCCTTCGCCTGTGTGAAGCTGGCAGTTTTACCCCAACAGAAATCGGGCTGACCTGACACATGCCAGGGTTGAGATTTGATGCCCCGCCGGAGCTCCGAAATGGGGACCGTGGCCTGGGCAGAGTTGAAAAACTGTGGCTGCGAAACGTGACTCACAGTCTTGGCACATCGCTGATGTTGTCCTGCACAGATAAAGCACTGCAAGATACTGCAAGAAGAAATTGAGATCGTTGGATTGCCGACGTTTTCCGTGTGAGGATTGAGTTGTCGCCAACAGAAGCGTTTCATTGAACATCAAAAGTTGGGTGATTACCTCCTGAAATCCCAGCTGTTTGGAAAAACCGGCGACCCAACCTATGGAACCGGGGGCTCGCACATGAATCGGCTAGGAAGTATTTGATCCCGATAGGTTTGGATAGATCTCCCATGTTTGTATATTATATTATATATTTATCCAATTTTATCCCTGTTTGTTGGTTGAGCATCGCATTTTTTGAACAAACAAACAGTTATTTTCGTAGGTTGCACTTCACCCAGCTGCGATAGTCATCCAAACACCAGGACTTTGGCACTCCCGAAGACACGCTGAGGCCGCGAGTCCGCCATTTTTTTTGGGCATCGTAAATTGGTGCATCGCAAAGACCGTTGGCGGAACTCAGAGTCAAATCATGTTCTTATTTAATTTTGATGTCCCACATTCAGCAAATACAACACATTTGGTGGCTCCTTTAGTCAGGTAGTCGCCTGGAATCGGATCACGAAAATCTCCCGTGTTTTTTTGTTTCGGTCGCTTGGACTTGGATCGTGGGTGCTAGAAACACCTTTCTGCAGGTGCACAGTACACTGCTTCAACTATTGATCCAGATCTCCAAGCAGTTCTTGAATGAAACTACGATGAAGTTCGTGTTTCGATAGTAGCAGGTTTCACTCTCACTTTTTAGAGGTTTCACGGGAAGGATCCTGAGACTCTGGAGGGATTTGTTTGGTGATTTGTGACACAGCGCGCTCCAAAGCTAAAAAGGCCAGGTAGGGTATGGAGTGGAGACTTTGGTTGGAGTCACTTGAAATCATCCAGATTTACTGTACAGGTTTCGTTTTTGGTTGCCTTTCCTTGAGACGAGTATTGTGCAGATTGTACCACAACCTGTCTTGCAGCGTGTCGCTGGCACACCATCCAGTGAAACCACTTTTGAAACTGTGGGACCAAATTAAAACCTACATGTTCTTCAATGACCTTTTTGCAGTAATTTTTGTTTCGATGTCCATGGACATCCAAATGGAACGTTTAATGGTTAACGAATGCTTTCTTCACCACATAGGGTACCTTTGCAGACACAAAGACTTGATGCTGATGCGCGGACTGAATTGAAGTCTCCAAAACGCTGAGTGTTGTTGCATGGAGCAATTCAATGGCAGGCCTGGCAGGTGTTTGCTGAAATTCTTCATTCTATCTGCGATCGCGCACGTGTCTTAACATGTCTTGAAATTTTCCAAAAATTGGACCTTTTCTTGAGAATGGCTGCCAAACCACATGGGCTGCAAGGCCAAGTGTGAAAGTCATTCCCAAGCATTCGACCCTGTGATCGAGATGGATCAAACTTAGTGGATTTTTTTCGGCCGAACATCAATCCGGCATGCCGGCAGAACGAAGAATAGGTGTTCGGAAGAACATCACATTGCGCAAACCAGCAAGACACCATGCAGAGGAACACGGACGCGCCCGCAAGCCGGATGTAGGCAATCAGTAGTGCAAAAAAAATGTATTTTTTTGAACTCAAGATTCAGAGTCTTATCGAAAACTCTAAGATCTGTGAGTGTTGATTCCATCATGAATCGATTGGGGCAAAGGTACAATGCTGTCAGTGCAATGATCCCAGGCATTCAGTTTCACAAGCATGTCCGCAAAGCCATGTTATTGCGTTCGAGATCCGACAGGCAAGTTGTAAAATTCCAACCTTGTCGGTCACCTGTTTTGCAGATTTTGTACCAGGGGTGAACAAAGACACATCCTCAGGAGATTTCGCATAGCCATCGAACATATTTGAAAATGATAATAAATGATCCATTCGCTGATGATTTACCTATTGAAGAACATGGTCATCTTTCATGGCAACCCCCCTCGAGTTGGTTTCAGGCACTCGATTATTGTAAGCGGGTCTTCACTTTGAACCGCTGCCTCAGTATTTCCAGTGTATGTTGCTATTCAACTAGAAATATTGAGCCATAAATAGTATGGAAATGATGGAAATGATGTTACCATTTTTTTCCATTTCATAGATTTTCAATATTCATTGGACATCATCCATTTCCATAGGATTTAGTAATTTTAAACCATCCAGCTATTGGGGTACCCGAATTTCTATGGAACCCCCCAAATACTGAGCCATGATGGCTATAGTCTTCAGGTCGCTGTCGAGTCCAAGAGGCCTGGGCTGGTGGGGACAACAGCTTAATGGACGGATTTTCCGAAGCCATTTCTTTTTAGGGGGTTCCACAAGAAGTTGATCTATTTTTTCAGGGGTTCTTATAAAATCCTATAACATCCTATAACATCAATCTTAAACCACTGCAAATGAAGGGATCCCAGCCTTTCAGAGGGTAGAAGTGTAGAACTATAGTTTTTGGTGGAATCCCCATTGCAATTACTCGCTAGGCGTGTCGACATCCAGCACTCATGTCTCATCACGGGTTGCGACTGGGCATCAAGAAAGCAGGATGACAATCTGGGACATCCCATTTCCTATCAAGAAAGACCAATGAGGACTCTTGAAAGGAAGGCCCCCCCAATCCATGTCGGTTTATAACCTCATTTGATTATAGACATATCTGCCATAAATCCAGCACTTCGCCGAAGCAAATAAACTAACAGAAAGCCATTCTTTGGCGGGCCAACATATATAGGTTTCGGACTTGCCGGGTGGCAGGTGGGCGAACACCGCGAACACCTACGACACCAACCAGCTGGGTGCTCAGTAGACTCTAGTTTCTTGGCCATCCGTAATGCTGGTGGTAGGCAAGAAGCCTACCGTACAGCTATATGAATTGCTACAACTATATATATATATATATATGTATATCCGCCATGGCAAGTGGCGCATACCCTGGGAAACAGCTACGAACTTCAGGGTCCTACTCAGGTACTTTTTTTCGGTGGGATGATTTCAATAATTTCTCCTCTTTCTTCCGAGGTGCTCGCTCCAACTTTGCTTGGGAAGAAGAGAATCGCTGGAGCGGCAGTGGATGGGGTGTGTTTCAAAAGATGAGGGACACCTCAACCACCACGTTGCAAGAGAGCGCGTTATTTGGCCACATTCTTGAAAGTTGATATCGCAATTTTGCAGGTTTAACATCCATATGATCCTCAGTTTTGAAGGCTGATATCCGTGTTTCCAGAGTTGCTCCAGCCCATTATCGGGAAATTATAGCAGCTTTTGAGGGGACATTCTTTAATTTTACCTCTTTAAGTTCGGCATTTTACCTATATATATGAATGTTCATCACATGAACTAGTTCGATATATCTACCAGAAATCCGATCGTTATAGTAGTAACAAACCAACTTAGTTGACGAGATGGGGCACTACTGTGTACTTTATTCAGATTGCCCCCATTACAACCACAATATTTCCCAAATATATTCCCAATATCCTCAATATATCCCACTATGCCACCATGTTTGTTGGTTTAATTATAAATCCCATCATCATTTTCCCACTTCTTCATGGTTGAATCCCAATTCAACAACCTAAATCCCACCATTTTCCCTAGAAAAAAATGGCCCAAGTCCCAATGGGCAGGACAGATTTCCAGCTTTCTGATGATGATGCGGTGGACAAGCCCTTGCTACCGCTGGCACTCCCCGAAAGTGACGCGGTGTCGATCTTCGGATGGGTTCCCATATGACGGGCGAATCACCATCCAGCTATACCAGCTATTTTGGGTACTTAGGGAGGGTTTGGACTCATAGCCATATTGGATAATTGGGATTTTAGTGGAAAATTGTCAATATCCCATTAAAGATTCCATTTATTATCTTGATATTTGGAACATGGGGATTTTAATGGGATAATGAGATTATCAACATTTATATCATGCATTTGGATTTGATCGGGATTTTTGATGATCTTTTCTATAGAAATTTGGGATTTCACCAGCAAACATGCTGGTATACTTGGATATATGTATATACATAGTGGGATATACTGCGGATGTAATGTGGATGTAATGTGATATAAGTCTTTCTGCACCCCCGATTCTAGATGCAGAATCTCGCAACGTTCGGTTAGGATGTTTCCCTGATGACCATCTCCCAGGGCCCCTCCATGAATTTCAGTGGGGGTCCAGGTACGCTACTTGGTTGAAAGGGCCTTCACCCAAAGTCATTTTGATGTATGGGTCTTTGGCATCATTCTGGCGACACGGTTTTCTCATATTATTTGCTTAAGATGAATGTTTTTAGCGTGACACTTTTTTAGGATGGTCTTTTTGTTGGGTTGGATATTTTTGTTTTGGTGGGGGTCAGAGTGTCATTTGCTGGTTAAACTTCCAGTTGCGATGATTTGAATGAATGGCCATGTTGCGTCGATCTGCTCATGCTTGTGGGTCAAATGGGCCGTGCCATTGTCTTTGTAGCAGAAGGGTATCCGCCTTCCTTGGACGCGGCTCCATATGATTGCTACAAGTCCATTTCTGTTATTCATATCAGGCTGACGATATCATCATTTGCGATTTTACCATGTCAATTGTGCGTGTATATTATATGTATTGTATATGTATGTGTATATATATATATATATCATGAAATATCCAGAGATAAATAAGCAGATAGACAGGCAGAAAAGGAGATAGATACAAAGACTAAAGATGATTTTATCAACCTACATACATAAAACCCACCATAAACCAGCACTCATAGACGAACAACTCGACACATGACTTGTGGTCAGTGCCCCCAGTCCTGGTAGGCTGGCATGATGAAGGTGGTACGGTTGTGCACAAGGGACCCTTTAGTTTCGTGGAGGCACTGTTGCTGGCGTTGGCAGGGGCGAAATGGGTGCAAAAATGTGGACAATCCAACCTTGGTTGATAATGATAGTAATACTACTGTTAGTAATAGTATAGTAATCTATAAGAGGTATAGATCAATAGTAGAACTAGTCATGATGATGATGATGATGATGATGATGACGATGTGGAAACGGGGGTAGGACTATACACACCGGGAAAAACAAAAGAACTGGATTTTTGGTCAAGCCACTGCGATGGAAATCGCAGGGGAAACAGCGGTGACAGCACTATGTTTCTTTTGGGGGCAAACAAGAGATAGGGATCACAGTCATCCACCCCAGCAGTAGAGATAGCAAAACTACCACCATGTAATTCGGGATTCTCAGCTCTTATGTGTGCTAGGGCAGGAGCATTTCATTTCTGCCACTCCGCCCAAACATTGAGTTAAGCATTTGGGTATGTCTGCCAACGGGGTGTCTCCCCAATCATGGCAATTCTCATAGGGAAACCTGTGATAACCATTGGTTTTCCATGATTTTCCTTTCAATTTTACAGTGGATTGTCGAAAAATCACAGGATTCCTGGTCTTTTTCCCCATATCTTTCAGGTACCTGTCGTACCTGTCCCATTACCAAATGCATCTCCAGCGGATATGGGGCTTTAGGGCTTGGACTTGCGATTTTTTGGGCGTTGAAAGAGGGTTTTCCTCATCAAGTCTAAGAGGATCTATATATGTAGATTGACCATGGTTCAAGTGTTGTTTTGATACTAAATAGATCTTGTAGGTCTTGACATATTTTAGACAAAAAATGAAGTCCTTGGTTCCCATTGGAATATTACTGGAATAGTAATAGTCTCAACAATGGCATGCTAGATACAGCTCAAGATACTTCAAGTGATTTTTAGATTAGTGCTATTACTTGAAGCATTTTCCTCTAAGCATGGTTAATTTGGAGGATGATACTTCCACGACTTCTACATCCCAGAAGTACCAAAAAAGTGGGGTGGGCATGCATGGCTTCACGGCCGGCCGAACCTCGCAGCCAGCTTTGAAGCAATGCCGCAATACTACTTCTGGAAGGAAACTTCTGACGAACCTTTGTTGAAGAGTCACACATCCTCTTTTTTTTTGAGGTTGAGATTTCCTAACCTTCATGTATTCATCTACGTTTTTTTTTTAAATCTTACATCATGATTGGTTTTTCACAGCTCCCAATATTTCTGGTGCTTTCTTGGCCACAGAAATCAGGGCAGTTCCGTGCCATGGCTCTTCCCGGTGGCAGTTACGTGGGCGAACGCCGTGTCGTCCCACAGGTGGCCTGGTGAAGGTCCACCATGATTTCCGATGTTTTGCCCTCTGGTTACCCTCTGGTAAACTAACATAGCTATATTGGGATTTATAGTGGATTTTCCCATTAAAACGGGTGATTTTCCATAGCTATGTTAGTTTACCAGAGGGTATTTTAAGATAGCTATCGAAAATATATAGAAATACCTGATAAAAATGATGATTTACCTATTAAAAAACTGGTGATTTTCCACAGCTACGGTAAATTACCAGAGGGTATTCTTGTTTGAGAGATGTTCCATGTTTTGGAATCATCTTTTTTTTTTCACGCGTTGTTTCCGTCTTTTGAAATGCATCTAGCAAGTTATAACATCCGCAGATGGGAGAATATCACCATGAAAATTCTGATTCAGCTCTAATCTCTGCATATCAACCAGTTGTATTTGGACTTGGGAGATATCTTCATCGCCCGCTTTCTAAGTTGTCACTTTCAACACCAGAACCAGGGGGGATCAGTATCGGTATCAGATCTCAGAATGAATTTCTTACTGGTGCTGAACGTAGGGAATGGGGTTTCATGACCTATAATAACCATTGAGTTCATCATCCCATTCTCGGAAATTCCCTACGTTTCGCACCAGTCAGATTTGAATGGGAATGAACCAGGATGGGTCAAGACCTCTCCGAATCCCATCCCCCAATCTTTTTCTCGGTGCCAGGGCCTGCCCTAGAGATTTCTGATGATTTCCGCGACGTTTGCCTTCGCATGGGTGCCATAGGGTAACTAATTACATGGATTTCCTGAATTTTACATTGCTTTTCGCCACCGCATTTTTATCAAATCTCTTTTGTACGTCTGTTTTTCCCTATTTGCTTATTTAACTTATATGCCTATTATTCAGAAATATTCCTAAGTTATCAAACATTTTTTTTTTGAACGATCAGCTACTTTGATATAGTTTTTGGTTACGGAGTTGTTTTTTTTTCAATTTCTGAAAGGGAAGATGCCTTCCCCAAGTGTATATTACTATATTAGATATTATTGCATATGGCTCTATATTACTGTATATTACTATACATTATATATTGTTGTATATTACGGTACCTTTCTATATCCTACTATATATGACTATATAGCATTATGTAACTACAATATATTGCTGGATGTTACCAAGCACACTGCTATACATTTACGCTATAAATAGTAACCCTCAAACAGATGCACAAAGGTAACTCCCGCCAAAATTAATATCTTCTACCAACTATTGTAGGAAGGTCATTGACCACTATATATAGATTAGAGTAGGAATTTACGAAATTATAGCTATAGGTATGTAGATAAGGACTCTAGCTTTCTCTCTCTCTCTCTCTCTCTGTCGCTTTCCATCTCTCTTTCTCTCTCTCTCTACATTTATATAATATATATATATATATATATGTATATTTACCAACATGATAGCAATCGTCTTCACGCTTGTTCTAACTCATTATAGGTAAATGATAGACACAAAAGGGGGGAAGCTGTTGGATTTCACCCCGGCCTTGCGACCCCATCAACTGATGTTGACTGTAGCTATATCTACCATAAATCCCAACTAGGGCACCACCTGGTACATCTTGTACCCATTACATGCCCATTATCTCCCATTATACCATTGTGTTTCGTAAAATCCCGATGTTTCATGGTTCAATGACTCAAATCCATCAGTTAATATGCCATTGATGTCCTATTGATGTCCCATTCATAGATGATTTTCCCATTTACATGCCAAGTTTTGATGGTTGAATCCAATTTTTTTGGCTGCTTAAACCCCTTTTTCTTATGATCACATCCCAGATTCTGATTGATTAAAGACCTATCGTTGGTTGGTTTAGATATCCCCATATAATCAACAAATTGACTTCGCACATGGCTCCAGGGTGGGAGTCTGAACATGCCATCCGTCGTGTCGTCTCCTCAACCAGTGCGTTCGGTTAGGGAGCCCAAGGTCTAATGTGGAGCGTGCCGGGCTCAAAATCACCATCAAACAAGAGATTTCACAATAGAAATTGGGGAATCTTCATCCAAAACGGTGCTTTCACCTGCCAAAATGGTCACTTGACCATCAAAATAGAGGTTTCAACAGCAAGAAAAGGGGATATCTTTTTCACCATTTGCCCATCTAAAATGTGGAAAACATCAAACATGTGGATTGAACCAGGAAACAGGATCAAGATGCTGGCTGGAAACGCGACGTATTTTGAGCTACGAGTTGGATGAAGATTTCAGACATGTTGCGATTCACAGGTTTTATCGCCATTCTTACCATGGGACACCCGGCAGTTGATGCCAATACATATATGATCATATATGATATTATATATATATTATATTATCTAAAGTCTTTCTTACTAGGGATTTACTGGGGAAACACACTTAATATCCTTAAAACGCAATGTTGACCAACAATTTTATGGCAATAATTCGGTATATTTGATGGGATACATTTGGATATCATGACAATCATGGGATATATATCCAACAAAATATAGTATTTCGGATTGTTTGCAGTTGGGGATTGACCCAAAAAATAGCATGTTTACTAGGCCAGATGATTATTACCTATTGCAATTTTGAGGTACCCGATTTTCTTGCCTTTCCTCGGTGCTAAATCATCCCTTTTTTCCAGAGCCGAGTACTGAACTATACCCTTCCTTGTCGGGAACAGTGACCAACACTGCCTTGGCAAATTTCCGAACTTCCAAACAATAACACAATAATGGATAATTTATAACACTTCCTTGGAAAATTGCTAATTTTGGATGATTTTCGCATTACAACATCCATTTATAAGGGATTTTCCATGGATTACCTTCTGGTAATCAAACATGGCAATGGAAAATCCACCATTTAGAGGGGATTTTCCCATTAACACCTCCAGTTATAGGGGATTTCCAATTGCCACGTTTGATTCCCGGAGGGTAACAATAATTTTAACCCCGGATGAATCACCCACCAATTTATTAACATCGGGGGATCCCAAAACAGTGATATCTCCCTTTATAAATGGTACCCCTTTAAGTCGAAAACTAGGGATTGATTAAGAAACCTGGACCTATATCCTATATCTTTGGGTATACTGAAAATGAAGCGAAAGGAACGATGTCAATCCTAGGTTTTTTTCGTTGAACATGGGTCCAGGTTCAGCGAGGGTGATTTTCAGACGAACATGAACATGCATCATCATCATCATCATCATCATCATCATCATCATCAAGGCCTTTTGTTTTTGTTGGGGTACCTGGATTTGGTTGGCTTAGACTATGTTTTCCTGGCATATCTCCCAAAACATTATTTGATGATCTATTTTCTATGGGACATCTTGAAGTCTTGACTTAATTTGCTTTCTATATCAGTCTCTATGTCTATATCATTACCTCTACCTATAGCTACAGCTCAATCTATATCTCTTTATATCTTTATCGCTATTTATATGTGTATATATATATATATGTATGTACATACACACTATATCTATCTATCTATCTAATATATATATATATTTACAGTATATACTTATCTACATATACGTATACACACATATCCATATCTTCAAATCTATATCGCGTCGAAATATCAGGTTTATATCAATTTCCATTAAATCACCATTTTTCATGGTCAAACCATGGGTAAATCGATCTCCCCTTCACCGTTCCGCTGAAACTCCAGGGAGTCCTTGGAGGGCCATATCTCTCCTCGCCCACGAGTGGAGTCCCGAGCATCGGGGCAAAGCCGACCCTGGAGTCATCAACCAGGCGGGAGTTACTAACTGGCTGATGAATACAAAGTAGGGCCCCCTAGTTACCCAGGGTTAAGTCATCTTACAAAATCAATTGCAGCAATTAAAAACAAATTACATCTTGGGGGCCCCACTTTGTATGATTTACTTTAATTTATAGATGATTTATAATATTTGGAGTGATTTACCTATTGCAGATGGTTATTTTACATACAATGTGGGGTTTACGATAGCTAAGCTGGTCTAGTTCACTAGATTTACCATGGTTTATGGTAGATATATCGAACTAGTTCATGGGGCTCAACTAAACCAACTTATAACTAAGGGGGGCCCACATTGTGTGGATGGAAGAAATCCCAAGTTGATAGGTGGTCAGCATCCCAGTATTTATATTAGTATTTATCAGTTTTCAACCATCCTTTTGGTGGTTTATCGGATTTCGCCACCATCCGCAGTAGGTATCTCCATGATGGACGATTATACATTACAAAGAATCCCCAAGAACGAATCGACATGAATCAACCATCATTTCTCCATGACATCCCCCATACGAGAGTTAAACCGCTCCATAAAAAACTTCTATGATTGATAGTTAAGTCAGTTTAGTCCTCATCAACGATCATTTATCACTTCTATCCTTATGCTTGATGATTACATCACATTCCCCGATTTGATGGTGGAATCCCATTAACATAAGCAATCGAGAGTTTGGTAACCATCATTTGTTAATTGTACCCTCCTCTGATGAAGCATGGCAATGGAATTCCCTACATTCATAAATGATCTTCCCATTTAGTTCGGGGATTTTCCATTGCCACGTTTGATTACCGGAGGGTAGTATGTGAGACTTACCAGCAATACCTGTTGTTTTGGTAAACTGTGCATTTCCAATAATAATGGGGATGAAGGAGCTTCCCAACCATATTTAAACAAAACACAAAAGACAGATTAATCAAGTGATTGAAAGATTAACACAGTTCAAAGAACTCATCAAGTGAATGATTAATCAACCAGAATATGAATGAGCGACAAAACTCAATAGATAATGATCAACACATACAGTATAGATGGGATATATTCTAAATGGAATATATTCACCCACCATAAGGGCAGATACATACATAAATACATACATTGGATAAAGTGGCATACAATGGGAAATGTAACATCTTTATAATCAACAAAATATGGAATATAGTAGTATATACAGTAATGTGATATAGCCAGGGCAGCCAGATGAGCAGCTGCGTTCAAAACCCTGATTAAATGGTGGACATAACCTCCAGTACTCAAACATGGCTTGCTGCTGGAAGTGGCCCATTTATAGATGATTTTCCCAGCTATAAACCTCCATTTATAGGGGGTTTCCAATTGCCACCTTTGATTACTGGAGGGTAATGTGATATCATAGATCATGACAACAATAAGGATTTTTGGATAAATTACAACTATCATCTTTCGACATCACGACCTAAATGATGGTTAGGACCGGTTAGGACCAGAGAAAGAATTCCCAAACGGCCTTCTAGTTTAAGTCGGTGATTTTTGATCATTCAGCCAGATAGATAGATGTCATTTTTCGGACTGGTGGGTAGATCAAATAGAGGATTCCATCCCCATTTCTTCCGCCAGCGAAAAGTTGTAAATCAAATGGTTTCTACAGCATTACCTGGGAGGATTCTGCATTTATGGAACTGGGAAAATTTAGTTGTTTAGTTAGAATCCTATATATTTTTAGGTTTAGTTAGGATTTTTATAGAACCATTTAGGATGAATAGTTATATAATACCATTAAGAATGGTTAGTCTTATATTTAGTTGAACTGTCCTAGAGTTTTATGTTTTATGATGAAGAGAAATCGTGCTTAAACAAATTAAATCCAAACTGACATGCAGGTGAACACGGATCCACTGGTGGGAGGATTCCGTGAAAAACATGTGGCTATGGTTGATGCGTTTGGATGATCATTGCCCTGCTCGGACCCTGTAACCCTGTAAAACTGTGGCTTATGTCGTCTGGTTTACAACATGAAAAAGGATTGGAGATTCAAGGCAAGCAACCTTTTTATTGAAATGTTTGAAATGATCAATTATTTAAGCATATCACAAGAACGGTTCAAAAACCCCTGTATTGATCGTATGCTAAGATGAATGGGGGTGCACCTTAGAAGACTTCAGAGCTGGGATGATCTAGTGATATTTGAGGCATCCCATCTATCGGCCAAACCTGCAGGGTGGGATTGGTTGAATAGCCATGAAGGATGGATGGATCAGGATGGAACAACAGTGGAACAACAATCTGCGAACCAGATTGGGTGACTTTTACGAGTACTCGGACTCAATAGATCTCAATAGTGTAAAAGAAAAAATCAAAGGTCCCCCCAAATCCTCTCGTTTCCTCACCGAAATGCATGAAGTCCTGTCTTTTCCTTCATTGCCAAATGGGTATGAAGGCCAAAGGAACTGCAGATCTTGCCAATCTGTTGTTGGTTTGTATCCCATTTTCTGCTGCTTAAAGCCTCCCATTTTGGAACCAGGGTTACTCCGATGACTTGAACATCCCAGTTGGTGAGTTGGTGAAGTGCTGGTTGAATCCTCATTTCCGGTACCCCCAGTCGTCCACTGGTTGTGGAATTTGTATACCACATTTTCAGCCAGACCCATATCATATCTTACTACTTGAGTACATTCTATCCCTACCCCCATGGGGTGAAACCCACCTGCCAGGTATATGGCCTCTCCGCCACGCTTCATGAACCCTGCCCCAAAGCAGCCTGTCACGCCACCGGTGCTACCGCCGGTGACGCTGCCGACGCTGCCGACGCCGGTGCCAGCGCCGATGAATCCGTTGTGACTTGGCGTTGTCGGGGAGGATCTAACCTCCAAAAATGGTAGAAGATGGGGAAGCAAGTGGGAAAACTGGTTGGAAAATTGAGACTCAACCATCAAATTCAACTGACCCAATCAGGGATTTGAATGGGTTTAATCCAGAGAAAAAGGTGGATAACAATACAATGATTAGATTATAATAGCTTTGTTTGAACATATCTTGGATTTGCTGAGTTCTTCTTTCCCAACTGGCTAAACTCCACAAAAAACGGGAATCTATAGAAATAGCCTGATTTTTTGGGGGCAATAAACATGGGGATTTCAAAAGCAAAATCGGGGATTCAATCAAGCAACAATACACATGTGGGGCCCCCTAGTTGTAAGTTGGTTGATAAGCCCCATTAACTAGTTCGATATATCTACCATAAACCATAGTAAATCTAGTTATGGCCACCAACTTAGCTATCGTTTGGGGGCCCCACATTGTGGGAATGGTTCAAATCCTATGTTACCATAATTGTCGGGATGAACAGACCCGATGTGAGCGAAGGGGTACCAGGGGTTTTGATCTCCACATGACGAAGACATGGATCGGGATAGTACCAAGAATCGCTGGGGATTTCACCGAGGCAAACGATCCATTTTTTGATCAACAAGGATTGGCATATAACTTTTAACCTACAAAAGTACAAAACTCAAGCGCCCCCAGGTATAAGCTGATGTGTCAACCCCAGGAACTAGTTTGATATACCTCCTATAAACGCAACAGTCAACCCGGTTATGTACCCCAACTGAAATAACGAATTGTTGGACAACAATGCGGACTATATGAACAGGCGGATCCGGCACATGACCAACTTTAGCCGGCTTGAACCAGCATAAATGAGGATATGGCAGCAAACATGGGGACTTAATCAACAAGAAACGAGAATATGACCAATAAACATGGGGATTTAGCGAAAACACCGAGAAAGGCAATGATTTATGTAGCAAACATGTGGATTTACCTTGCAACAAAACAAAGCTGAAAATCACCGTTTTCAATGGGTAAATCATTGAACCAAATGGACAATTTTCCAGAGCTATTTTAGTCTATTGGAGGGTAAGAAACAAACAACAAGAAAACCATACCTCTCAATGCTGTGACCCAACGTGGAGAAGCTCATCTGCCAACGTGGGATGATTTCCAACGGGGATGGTTGACAAAAAAACAGGAGATGGTTTACCACATCAGATTGTTGGAACTTTTTATGAACACATAATTTTTAAAAAGAGAGAACATTTACCACTGTTGGTTGATTTGTTTCAACCACTTCTGTTGTTGATGCTCGGATTCACCACCACGACACGTCAAATACGCCGCTGGCTGAGGGTGTCCGTGGCGAGTTGCTTGGACATGGAAAATGGGTTATTGAATGAGGTATTCATAGGTATGAAGCATCAAAATATGGGGATGAAAGTGGATCAGTTACTGTAATCAAACATTTTTCTAGCTGGGAAATCCCCGAAGTATAGATGGAGGTTTTAATTTTCTACGAAGCATGGATTTTACCATCTTGTAATCAAACATGGCAATGGAAAATCCCCTAACTGAATGGAGGTTTCGATAGGAACATCATTTGTAAGTGTGTGATTCTTCATTTGCTGCCATGTTTGATTGTATGGATACAATTGAGAAGTGATGGTTACCCAGCTGTTGATCGGTTGCGGTAATGGGATTTGAACCATGACATAAGGGATTTGACCATCAAACATAGAGTATATAGACGTAATACATTAATAAACGATGGTTTATGGGTCGTTTCACAGGGACTTGACTGACTTAACCATCAATCATAGAAGTCTTTATTGAGGCTTTCAACTCTACGGGGGATGTCATGGAGAAGCAGAGAACTGATGAGAAATAATGCTTGATTCGTTCTTGGGGATTGTTGTGGTGTAGTATCGTCCATCATGGAGATACCTAACCAGTTTCATGGGATAGGGGTATTTTTCATAGCTCAAGTGGGCTTGGAAAGGAACATGGGTCATTGGCCAACCAAGCCAAACACTGATTTGAACGGGTTGTGGAAAAGGCGGAAACAATAGAGTGGTTTTGTCTGCAAGTAGGATATCCCCAAATCTCATGGTTGATCACATCTTCTCCATTGAAATTGCCATAGTTTGCGGGTCAATTGCTCGCCGTGCCCGGCTTGGGCAAACCAATATGGATTATGTTGAGGTGGAGCGGCAAAAAAAAGCCGGGAGTTCCACAAATGAACTCATTTTCCAAGAGTTAGCATGGTTATAATCCCCTCGCAATACTCATCCTTCCCTGTGACCTGTCGGATGGTTTTGTTTTTTGGCCTCAAAGTCATGGAGAAGTCCATTACAATCATGGAACATGCCCCCAAAAGTTGCTTATACCCATTTCTTGGTTCATATCCCTATTGTACCTACATTTCTTGGCTTATATCCCTACATTTCTTGGTTTATATCCCTACATTTCTTGGTTTATATCCCTACATTTCTTGGCTTTTATCCCTACATTTCTTGGCTTATATCCCTACATTTCTTGGGTTATATACGATATATGCCATATGATGGGAACATACCCAAAGTAGGGATACAGAAGCCGAGGTCACGTCAAAAAGCCATCCTGAGGTTTCCACAGCACCACCAGCAGCAGGGCTCCAGGAGGCAGACTGGTTGATGGCTGGGAACAACAACAACAACAACAACAACAACAACAACAACAACAACAACAACAACAACAACAACAACAACAATGACAATAATGACAACAATGACAACAGGAATGCCAAGCAACAAGTAGCAACGAACATGGTTGTACCCATGGGGGACATTGTAGGAGTGTAAGTTTTGTAATAATAGTGATAACAATGTGGATATCCAACCAACAGTATGATAAGTGTGGCTTTTGCCTGAAAGTGGGGGTATACCCGCAAAGCGGCAACGATGATTTACGCGTGAATTTTGGGGTGCCTGCAATCCCACTGGCCACTGACAGCGAAGTAACAGCCATGCCTGGGCCCATTGCGATGTTGGGGGATTCCACCAGCCAACAAAATTGGGAGCTGACAGCTGCCAAAAGGGTAGGATAGGAATCCAGATCGGAGCCAACCATGAGAATTGACCAGCACCATTTGTGGGTCCCTTGAATTAGCTGGTCGAAAAAAGAGAAGTCACCACCAACCAAAATATGTGAAGAACCTAACAAGTCTCCTGATGTTTCTTAGGTGTCTATCCCCCCAATATCCATACAATGCCAATAAAGGACCCACTTCAGGAATGAATCCAACACTAAACCATGGTTAGAAGGCAGGCATTTTTCACCACACACCTGGTGCCTCCTTCCTGGAACCGGCTCCAGGATTGACCTACTCGGGCAACACGCCCAGCTATGTGGGCAACACGCCCAGCTATGTGGGCAGCACGCCGAGCTATGTGATGCAGCCCACCCTACCTCTGGGTTCCCAAAAAATGGTGGGGAAACCCAGGTGAACAGGAGATGTTTGGAGCTTTGAAGGGTTGCAAAAAGGAAGAAGAAATGAAGAAAAATCGCAACAAGAGGTAGTTCAGATGAAGATCCAAACAGATCAATTGGCCCCTTTTTTCTCAAAATTCGCGGTCCTTTTTCCGGTGTTCAGATGGTGTGAGTTCACCTCCTGGAGTTCGTATGGACCTGTTGAGATGAGAATTGCACAGGGCAATGATGTCTGGTGACATCAGAACTGGTTGGAGCCCCCAAAATGATCTTCTTGGCTTATCCATTCAAGTCCCTGTAGTTCGATGATTTTCCCAGGTAAAAACCCAGCCGCTGGCATCGGGGGCAAAACTCAAATACCCAAATCTTTGTTTGTTTTATATCCCCATGATATGATGAGTTCCTAAACGTACCTCGAGTCACTATAGGTTTCAATACTAAGTCATGGTCAAAATGGTCATCCATGACTTGGATGATTTGGGGGTACCACCATTTTAGGAAACCTCCACATGAATATACAATACATATTCATATATATATATATATGCACATATATGCACATATCTTAATCTTATATACCCATTGAATTCCTATCCTTTGTATCATTATCCCGACTGTATCCCCATTTAATAACTGGTATCATCCACAGGTGATGGGCAGCGTCTCCGGCGGTTTGTCACCCACGGTGATGTCAGGGCACCCAGATGGGCCATCTGTTGAGCTTCTTGGAGGATCATCCCAATCAATAACCGCGTAGTAACCATAGTTAGATAATGTAACATACGGTGGATGGAAGAAATCCTGCACCAGTTGATAGGTGGTTTATACCACTATTTATAGGGTTTCAACCATCCAAGGTGGTGCAGGATTTCTTCCATCCACCGTGGTTACTGTACATGAATTCTATTCATATGTGGTTTTTCAGCGAATTGGGGCCTTACCAAGTGAGACGATGGCCTCCCAGGTGTCCCTGTACTCAGATTTAGATGGAAAACACAATACATCGAAAAATGATAAACAACAACATCCACCAACAGTCCAATAGTCCTCGATTTCGATGGTACCACCTGGTCAGCAAAAAACGCCTTGAAGCGATTGCCACCGCGAGGGTTGGGGGGCACCCCGTGATGAACGGCAGCCGCCACTGGGTCACGGCCTCTTGGCAAATGTGGCTGTTGAGACAGCGAAACTGGGGAGAAATTTGGAAAAATCGTCCGGAAATGGGATATCAATGGGATATTTTCCGTGGATCTACTTGATGTCACTATCAAACATCATGGACATTTTTACCAACAAGAATGATGACATGATATGATAGGGATAGGGATAGAATGGGATACAAAAGCAACAAATTGGGGGATTCAACCCACCAGTTATGGCCAGTTTAATCGGAAAAATGTTGACGAACGAGCGGATTTTGGGGTACCCAATTCTCAGACAGGGATCCATTTGGGGTTTCAGAAAATGGGTGGACCGCCAAAGCATTCAAGTAAGTGCATTGGTCATGTTGTTTATGGGGAATCCTGATTGGAACTAAGATGAACTAAGCGGAACTAGGCCGGGCTTTGAATTTTCGATTAAATACCCATTTGGGCCATTGGGGACTGGTCCAAAAAGTGACCAACCATTGGTTTCCCCCACAAATGTAAGATTATGTTGATGAATGCTTGGGATGGAAAAGATGTTCAATCTCCGCAGGGGGTCAAGAGAAGGATACCCTGGGGTGAAATGATCCAAAGTTACCTGCGCTTTCTGTCTTTCAGCTTCAGGCATCAAGAGCTTACCTTGTCTAAAAAAAACCTGAAATTGAAGTAGATGTAATCGACTTTACCCTCTGGTAAACTAACATAGCTATTGAAAATGCCCCATTTACAGATGATTTTCCCATAATAAAATGGTGATTTTCCATAGTTATGTTAATTTACCAGAGGGGAACTGTTGTCACTGTCAATCTCAGAAAATTTGGCAAACAACTACGATTTTTGACCAATTTCCAAAGATTGGATGGGATGAAGATTTAGCAGCAAAGCTGTGGGGTCCGAAGATAGCATAACTATTTCTCTATGGGGTTTCCTACGTCATGGGGGTACCCCGAAATCATCCAAAATTCGACCATTTGAGTTTTGAAACCCATGGTTATCCCGACTGGGGATCCCCATGATTTAAGAAACCTCTGAAGGTGGTGTTTTGTTTCGTTGGCTCAGTGGCTAAAAATAGCTAGGTGATGGGGGCACTGAGCAGCTACATCGAACTAGTTGTTCTGGGCTTCACAAATCAACAAACACAACTGGGGAGGCCCTTCATATATCCCATGAATGTGGGTAAAACAAGAATAAACCACGCATTTGGGAATGGTTGGAATACCACCTATTTATGGTGAAATTGAGGATGGTTTATTATTTTAACAACATTACATCCCATCATATCCAATTATATACATCCCCACTGTATCCACTTGGCTCATCCCACGAATCCGAAGTAGGTTGTATCGCTGGTTTTGTTCGTGGGATAAGTAGGTTTAATGCACATCAAAAAGAAGGGTGAACTAACCTACTTAGGATCTGTAGTTCGCCAACAAATAGTTCATCAATCCATAATATACTTTCTCCATCAAAAAGCGAATCAGAAAAAAATCAACTATGAATCCATGTGAATCCCCATTTTGGGCAGTGAAATCCCTGAATTTCACCCCAAAAACGTGAACTAAATCCATGCACCCGGGCCGGAAGGAAGGGATCGAAAAGATCTGGCCTTCAGCATCGAGGTGGATCGAAAATCTGGGGCGAATTTCAGCAAGAAAAAATGGGGGATTTCAATTTCAACGGATTCAACGGGGGGATTTCGTGTCAAATTTATGGTGACTTCTATGAAATTCAATGGGAAATGGTACCCTCTGGTAAACTACCATAGCTATTGAACATGGCCATTGAAATAGCGGATTTTCCGATTAAACATGGGTGATTTTCCATAGCAAACTGTAACAGTTTACCAGAGGATATATTTTCATGCGGGATTTGACCTGGAATGGGAACACCGTGGGAATTTAACTGGAGATACGCTGAGTAGTAGGGTAAATTATCACCAACAAAATTAGTGTTGGATGGGTCACTATAATCAATATTTACAGTAAATATTTATATATCAATATTTACCTAGTGGTAAATCAAGAATCCCCACCCCGGATCATGTTAAGAACCCCACCGCAAAATGTAGAGATTCAATTCATATCACCAGGATTTCATTTGGGGATGTTTGACATGGTCGGGGGAATAGTAGTTCAACCTTCAACAGGGGAGATACTTTATCCTCAGAAACGGGACTATTAAACTAGTCAGAGATGGGGATTACAACTATCAGACATTTGGTTCAACCAATGGGGGGGGTCCCCAAGAAGAAAAAATCAATGTATCCAGAATGTTGTAGTATCTACGGTACATATAATATATATATATATATGATATTTCCCCCATCATTTCCAAGTATCCAACTGTTCTATCTATTTGGGGGCTGCTATACTGAGATCTTGACCCTATGGCGATATCATCAACCAAGATGGCAGTTATGCAGGTTTGGATGCTGAACACCTGAAACATGCCAAACAGCAATGCACAGGTGATCCATGATTTGTAGTTGGGTTATACATGGTTATACTACCAACTGATATTCATATATTTTAATCAGGATTATCGCACTCCACTATGGTCCCTATGGGATTTTCTATCAACCAACCAGCCTTTGATAGGCACGAATCATCGGCGCATCTTCGCATGGCCCACCTGCCAGGTACCTCTGCAAACATTTGCTCAGCAACTTCGATGAGGGCGACACAAGCCAGGCTAAGCTGGAGAAGATGGTCAAGGAGCGAGCGAGTTTGCGAAAGATCCACTGGAAGCGCCAGATCCTGTTGGGGTCACCCAAGGGGTCACCAAAAAAGATTGGAGGACTCTGTTTGACTCTGTTTTGGATGAGTTTTGGATGCTATCACGATGTCACAGTTTCTTCCCTTCCGTTTTTTTGGCAACGGACATCCCCAAGCCCAGCTCCGTTCCCAGTCGTTCCAACGGTGCCAGGACATGTCGCAGAGGCCCCCGCATTTGCCCATCAAGGCGGATTTCATCAACTTCCTCTTGCAGCAAGTTTGGGAGGTCCCTGGTGCTGCTGTTGGACCTTCGGACACGGACTTGGACATGACCTAAAACAATGAGCTATGGTGCGACGTTGACCTATGAACCGTCCAATGGAGTATCCAGAAAATTGGGACAAGTATCACATACCCATTCCAAGATGGAAAAATATATTCAGCTCTGAAAATCTGAACCTTTGATCATCCCTTCCGATTTTGGCTCGCCTTCATCCAGCCTTGCTACTGTTGCTAGGTTCCAACCTGTTGTTATCCCAGTTAATGCCGCTATGCTTGTCTCGTTTATGCTGATGATTTGTTCTTCACTGATTGTATCATGTTGTATCCCCATCTTTGCGTATCTTCATTGTACATCTGTCTCTAATTCTCATATCCCAGCTTTCTTGCTGGATCTGCTGATGAGTTTCAATGATACCATCTTGGGGGATCAGTGTGCAGCAGAAGCAGCTGGCCAGTCGGTATGGCTCAATGGGTATAGGGGTATATCAATTGGCCAATGAAATCAGTTGGATGAAGTTGCCCAATTTGGGGCTCAAGAACCAGATTTTGAAGCCTAAAATTCCAAGCCCCTTAAATTGCTCTGATGGCGGTGATGGCCACATCTCTCTGCGCAAGGTTGTGCAGCCGAGCGTGTCGAAAGCTGTCAAGGAGTGATCTTTTCCGAGTCGGAGAAAATGATGGGGAGGATTGGGGAGGTCAATAGTAACTTTGGGAGGAAAATCGGCCGGAAACCCCAAACTTATGGCATTCCGGCTCAGATTTTCGATTGTACGAATCTATATTGTTCACCGACATTTTCACAAACAGATTTTGAATTTTCACCAAGAAAACTGAGGTTTTCAAGCAACACGAATTTGGATCGCACCATGATTTTGACTTATTCCAACGAACAGAACGACAGCAGGTATCATCAGAAGCTCAGTAGGAACATGTTGCAGCAACAAGCGCCATGGGCCACAGATTGAGATATACGCCTTATCAAAGATGGTGAAACTAGCCACGGGGAATTGAGCTGAAGAAAATGAAGATTCTGTGGGGATAAGACCGCTTGGGACATACGCAGACAGATGTATAAGGCATTTTTGGTATATGACTACTCTATTTTGGGTACCAAGCTGTGACCAAAAATTGGTCAAAATACTCAACAATGGCATACAATGGCTAGTATATGTGCAAAGATGACTGGCAAGTCCTATGACGATACACACTTTTTGCAACAAAATCAATTCAACGATACTTGGCCATTTTCCTGTGGTTGCTTCTTTCCCATCTTTCTATCTGTCTTTTTCCGATGGCTTCCAGTTGACCAACTTCCCAACGGGATCAAAAATCCCTCCGATTTCGTTAGGAGATGCTCAAGCCCAAGCTGCACTCGGCCCTCAGCATGGTGGCGCCTGTGGACATCAACCCCTGCCTGCTGGGCGATAAGGCACCGCAGATGGATGAGGCCCCCTGGACTTCATGGACTCAGGAGGTTTGAGGCGATTTCACCCTATGGAAGTGTCGAAAAGGCCAGCATTCTATGGGGATATCAGGAGTAGGATTGCAAGGACATACTATGAAATACTCATTCTTGATATTGATATTTCTTGGGAATGATTTCGAAATGGATGAACACAGCGGATCTATTTTCTGCAAGCCACATTAGATTGCCAGAAGGTGCTGAAAAGGGATGTGGCTGAATTAAGTTGGTACGGACTCATAACGATGGAGGTTCTGCAGCCAAACCTGATTTTCAAGTGTGTACCCCTGAACAACCATGAGTTATCCTTCAGTAAAATAAACAAACTAATATATATATATATATTATATATATATATAAGCCAACCGTTCGGAACATGATCTACAAATGGTGGATTTTCGTGGATTTTCAATGTGTAAATTAGCAACATTCGAGCCTGGGGGATCTCCCCTGCGCAGATCGAGTTGCTGGAAGATCAAGGATTGGGCAATTGGATGGATGCCTGGCCGCAGTTGCTGGACATTTTATGAGATCTTGATCCGCGCATTTTGGATACTGTATTTTGGATACTTTTTTGGAGGATCTTTTGAAAAAAATATCCCACATACTGACATACTTTTTTGATTCATCCAAAAATAGCTATGGACATATTTTTTGATTCATCCAAAAAATGTGTGTTTTTTGTTTAATAGTTTCTCAAAGACATTTTTGGAGCTGGTTGGTACTTGTATGGGCCAAAATGCAGCATCATGGATTTGGAATGGTACCTTACTTACCCCCGAAGCTTGACCCACTTATGAGAGTAGGAACAGTTGAAGGAGTCACGTCCCAAGAACTTGTTTCCAATAGGGGCATGGGTCAAAATTTAAGACTATGGGGACCACAGATTTTAGTCTATGATTAGTATTAACATGTATTAAACCATCTTGTTTAGGGGTACCCAGCTTTGACCCTGGAACCCATATGTTCCAATCCTATGCCCATCTCCGAAATTCTGGGGTCTCAGATATTTGTGAATCAAGCTGCAGGGGATGCGAAAAAATGCCCTATAATTACTATCCATCCAAAAGATCTGTCAAAAGATGTGTATCACATGTCCGATATATATATATATATATATATATTTGTTATATAGATAATTACGGAATACTTGTTTTATCATATCTGAATATTTGGATCCTCAAACATATGTTTCTATTATTATTGGGGATATGAAACTTGCATCCGTCAGAACTGATGGAATTGATGGAAAGCTGGCACGAGGATGATATTTTTTTAAAACCCAAGAGGATGCAATATCCCCAACCATTTATGATAGTTGGGATGATATTACTATTATTGGTGATTTATCATGTTTGAGATGATAAATCCGTTCTCTTTAAACCATTTATGAGATGTTAGTGTGATATATTTCCCCGGCTTTCCGTATGATTTATCAAGAATGATCAATGATTTGACCATTATTAATCTATATCTATCCCCATTTGCTTCGAACGATCCCTCGGTTGATGGTTGATATCAGGGGCTTTTATTTTCAATACCTCACCCATGCGACGCGGCGTTCTCCAAGGATCTCAAACTGCATTTCTTTTGGCACAGCGAACCGGACATCACCGTGGAATGTACCTCGGCATCCTCAAAGGGTCGCAAATGACTAGCAATCCTTAAAATCCCGGAGTTGATTTTTTTGGGCCGGTTGTACCATTTGGTTATTTAACAGTTCGCTATGGAAAAGCACCATTTCTTGAAGGTAAATCACCATGTTTATAATCTATAAATTACGTGCCATTTTCCATGGATATGTTAAATGACCAGAGGGTAACCTTATGATCCCTATGATTGTTAATTACTTATATAATCAATTCTTAGTGAATCAATTGTTGGATTTTGGCTGGCCATCTATTGGATGGGCCATCTATTCTCCGCCTTTTGGGTTGGTTGGTAACCTTATGATTGTTGATGAATCTCTCAGTGTTGTGCTTACCATGATTGATATCATTTCTGACAGAATGTTCTGGTTAACAACACAGATTCTCCACTTTCCCAACCTTTGTTGTTCAATTTTCGATGGATATTTTATGATATTTCCTTACCCATCCTTGCATTCTACCATAGCGTATCATCCCCATGATTGTGATGGCTACCACTTGGCTAACAAGACCAAACACTTGGATGTCGAATACAGTGCTGATAATCATAGCGGCAACCAGAGGTATACGAATTCGGTATTAAAAAAAAACACATTCCGATCCAGAACTCATCCAATATAAATTTTCGTGTGCATATTTCGTCATTATATTTCATGACACTGGAGATATACCAACAGAGTTGCCCTCGTGGGCCATCCAACTGCTATGGGAAAAGCATCATAAAGATTCATAAAGATTATTTCCTTACACGATTTATCCATTCAATTAAGACTATTGACCACTATTTAACTACCATTTTTCACTGGAAAATCATCCAGAACAAGTGGTCCATGGATTTTTTCCATGGCATTTTTCCAGCCAGCTTTCCTCCATAGCCGAGGCAAATTGGGAAGTGTGGCTTTGCCCAAGTTGAAGTTGGGATTCACCATGTATTTGGGCCTCCAGGGTGAGGTGCCGGCGGGGCAGCGGGATTGGAGACTTGGAGAGCGAAGAAAAAACTGGGTGCTTTCCATAAATCGACGGTGAGAACTTGAGATTCGGGGATTTGTATTTCTACACACTGGAAAATCCCCTATAAATGGATGTTTTACTGGGAAAATCATCTATAAATGAGCCATCTTCCATAGCTATGTGACATAACCAGAGGGTAATGTTTGTGTAAAACGACGTTTCCAATATATTATGATATCGCGGTCTTCGCTTTTTTTAAAAATTCTTCTGTGACTGGTTGCAAGCTTACTTCTACTGCCGAAGATTCCGCAGAAACCGCTTCGGCCCTAGATCTTGGAGAAGCCAAGGAGCTTTCTGCTTCACCTCCCCACAGTTTGGGGTCAACCCAAAGGACCCCATCTACGCCATTCCCACCCAAAAAACAGCTGCAAACATGGGGTGCTTCACAAAAGAAACCGTCAAAACATAGGATTTCCATAGGGTTTCCATAGGATTTCCATGGTTAACATTGGGATTTAACCATTTTTGGGTTGCTTAACATGTTCCTTTGGAAAACCTGCGATAAATGGTCCGAAGAGCTTTCCGTATGCTCCAACCGTGCCAGTCTGAAGAGCCGCCGTTCTTCAATGCAGCCATGCTCTACATGGGTAACTCGACCTTTCAGCCCCCCCTTGGGACTCCTTGTGGATCCCTTTGTAGTTGGTGGTTGCTATAAGAAAGCTTGGGATCCAATTAGTTGTTCATAGTCCCCTGTAGAATAGATGGGGTATAAATCCACATAAAATTTCGTTATCATATTGTTTGCTCGCTTACTATAAAGGATGCACATCCGAGTAGTGAGCCATTGTTGATCAGCTTGCTAGGGTTGATGTTGATGAACCCAGGATGGCATTCAGGGGCATTGTTGCAGGGGCTGGATCCCTGGAGGGTCGAAGAATTGCAGCGGCTATGCATGTTTTTACTGGGACGATACACTACTTTGATCTGTTTTGGAACCTCTCGGTGACTAGTCTGGAGGCAAACAATCCAACATTTTTCGGAGGCTTTCCAAGGGAAGATGGGTAAAACTCATTTCTACATGTCGGATTAGCGGAGAGTCTTGTCAATTTGACGGCCAGGATGACGGCAAAGAGACACCTTCCTTGAATGATGAACAGCCATGAATCCGATATTTTCAGGGCACTTCAGGACACAAATTAGTTTGTTTCATCCTGTTTTCTCAGAGGAAACTCAGATTTCCATAGAGGTTTAATGCCAACACCGGATTAATAAACCGCCCCCCCCCCCGTATGAGGGAATATTAGGGTCTATTTCGTCATGGCTCGTCACTAGAGGTTTTCAAGGCTAAAAGTAGGTTCCAATGGTTAAATCTACTAAACTAATTAAAAAATTAAAAAAATAAGCATGGTTATTTTTTTAATTTTTTTAATTAAGTAAGGGTTTGGCTCAAGCCAAAAGTTGAAAACAATTAATTTTTTATTTTTTTTAATTTTTTTAATTTTTTTTAATTTTTTTAATTGAGTGTGGGACTGTCGCAAAATAATAAAAAAAATTAAGAAAATTAAAAAAATAAGCATGGTTATTTTTTTTATTTTTTTAATTTTTTTAATTGAGTGTGGGACTGTCGCAAAATAATTAAACAATTAAAAAAACTAAAAAAAAAAAGCATGGTTATTTTTTTATTTTTTTTAATTTTTTTAATTGAGTGTGGGACTGTCGCAAAATAATTAAAAAAAATAAAAAAATTAAAAAAATAAGCATGGTTATTTTTTTATTTTTTTTAATTTTTTTAATTGAGTGTGGGACTGTCGCAAAATAATTAAAAAAGTTAAAAAAATAAGCATGGTTATTTTTTTAATTTTTTTAATTGAGTGTGGGACTGTCGCAAAATAATTAAAAAAATTAAAAAAAATAAAAAATTAATTGTTTTCAACTTTTGGCTTGAGCCAAACCCTTACTTAATTAAAAAAAATAAAAAAATAACCATGCTTATTTTTTTATTTTTTTTAATTTTTTTTAATTATTTTGCGACAGTCCCACACTCAATTAAAAAAATTAAAAAAATTAAAAAAATAACCATGCTTATTTTTTTTATTTTTTTTAATTTTTTTAATTATTTTGCGACAGTCCCACACTCAATTAAAAAAAATAAAAAAATTAAAAAAATAACCATGCTTATTTTTTTAATTTTTTTAATTTTTTTAATTAAGTAAGGTTTTGGCTCAAGGCCAAAGTTGGAAACAATTAATTTTTTAATTTTTTTATTTTTTTTAATTTTTTTAATTATTTTGCGACAGTCCCACACTCAATTAAAAAAATTAAAAAAATAACCATGCTTATTTTTTTAATTTTTTTAATTAAGTAAGGTTTTGGCTCAANGCGACAGTCCCACACTCAATTAAAAAAATTAAAAAAATTAAAAAAATAACCATGCTTATTTTTTTAATTTTTTTAATTATTTTGCGACAGTCCCACACTTAATTAAAAAAATTAAAAAAATAACCATGCTTATTTTTTTATTTTTTTTTATTTTTTTTAATTATTTTGCGACAGTCCCACACTCAATTAAAAAAATTAAAAAATTAAAAAAATTAAAAAAAATAAAAAATTAATTGTTTCCAACTTTTGGCTTGAGCCAAACCCTTACTTAATTAAAAAAAATAAAAAAATAACCATGCTTATTTTTTTAATTTTTAATTATTTTGCGACAGTCCCACACTCAATTAAAAAAATTAAAAAAATTAAAAAAATAACCATGCTTATTTTTTTAATTTTTTTAATTATTTTGCGACAGTCCCACACT
>BGPT01002976.1:13494-52848 GCA_003297045.1 Symbiodinium sp. clade C Y103
ACCACTTGAAGTGGTTAATTCCCCTAAGGGGGCCCTGGAACTGTACACACCTGGAAGCCGAACAGTGAGCGCAGCGTCTTTTCTCCTTGTCAGCTATGCGACTCAGTCTTGAGCCTTGAGCCACGGAGTGGCGCAGTGAAAGGTTCATGAATTAAGTGGTAACTACGGAAGCTAACAACAGTACTACATGCATTGCATANACTCAGTCTTGAGCCTTGAGCCACGGAGTGGCGCAGTGAAAGGTTCATGAATTAAGTGGTAACTACGGAAGCTAACAACAGTACTACATGCATTGCATAGACACGTCATGTAAGGAGGGAAACCGACCACAGGGGGAGGGGGGGGGGCCGAGCGACGCTGCACCATATATATGCCATATTACTTGCAATGACATTGCTTCTATAGTCGAACTTTCACCTTCGCATGTTGTTTCCCACAATGGCAGAAAAAAGTGTCATCCCAAACGATGGAACAAAATCCCGTTTTTGATGGTTTTTGGATGTTTTTGGGTTCTTAGGCAGCTGACCCTTTTGAACACACACTGTAACAGGTTGCTGAGTGTTGAATGTATCTATACATGAGTGATGCGATGGGATGCGGCTATGTGCCATATTATTCCACATATATAATATATATGAGTTATATGAGCCACAATTCCTGTGGCATTGCTGGCCAACGCAACCTACAGTGGCCCCTCAATGGCCTCCTGGCCCTTGCAATGCCGCAAGTGAAACGTGAAACGCCAACCTTGTCACTCTCTTGCCGCTACCAGGAAAACTTCAAATGGGCACAAACATGATAAACCACAATACCCACAATCCACGCAATATTGCAGCACGCACTGTCTGTGTTTCNTCTCTTGCCGCTACCAGGAAAACTTCAAATGGGCACAAACATGATAAACCACAATACCCACAATCCACGCAATATTGCAGCACGCACTGTCTGTGTTTCTGATTATAGACATGAACGTCATGAACGCTCCCAACATTTCCCCACTTTCACCTGTTGGAGGCTGTATTTCCAAGTCCAACTCATAAAATGAGTTTGTTCTTGGCGTTCACTCCGTGGTATCCAATCGACCAACGCGCACCCAGGTCTACCGTCCCGAGGGCATATGATGTCTTCTCCGATGGGGTCCTCTGAGAGCCAAAAGGCGGTTTTCATGTCCTGGGNAATCGACCAACGCGCACCCAGGTCTACCGTCCCGAGGGCATATGATGTCTTCTCCGATGGGGTCCTCTGAGAGCCAAAAGGCGGTTTTCATGTCCTGGGCCAATGTGCTCGAAGGATCTCGAAGGCACTTCGAACTCTCGAATCATCTTGAACTATTGGATTCTTCGAAGATTCCAAAAGGTCTGGAACTATTGGGTTCTTGTGAATTTTTGGGAATCAGATGTCCAAAGATGTTCNGAATCATCTTGAACTATTGGATTCTTCGAAGATTCCAAAAGGTCTGGAACTATTGGGTTCTTGTGAATTTTTGGGAATCAGATGTCCAAAGATGTTCAACCAATTTTGCACTTAAAAGGGTCAGCTCAACACCCGCCTCAATCAAGCATTGTCAACAGGAAACACAGTTTTCTCTTAGTTTGAAGACTTCCATTGATTAACTACGAGTATAAGGGTCAAAATCAAAAGGGTTGTTCTGAAACAGGTGTCGATGAAGGTCGGGTCATCCTTGCCAGTGCGATGTATGGCGAGTTGAACAAAGTCAGCCGAAAGCAAATATCCGATGCTCACCTGGGCGAAAGATCGCTTAGACACATGAGACAGTGTGGAACCTAACTTCTGAAGACCCCATATTTCTCCATGGAATGCGAACACTATTTTCTCAAAAATAAATGACTTTGTTTCAAATTGCGCTGTTTGCCACCCAGAATCCCCGGCTCTTTGACTCTGTAAGGTACGCATAGCACAAATACGTTGATCGAAATTGGCTTTCCGAAACCCCAGACCATGCAACTTCTTCGAGTATGCGTCGAGCGCGCCTGGCTCATCCTGAGAAGCGCTTCATGTGACGCTCAGGGCTTGGAACTCTTCACATCAACATCTGTGTGTGTCAAACACCCACGCTATACCTAGCACCACCTTTCGGGCAAAAATTTAAGCCTTTTCCTAAAAGGATTGGATCCTTTTTGATTTTATAAGAGCTCTTCTCCTCCTCCTCCCGGACTTCATCTGCCAGCCACAGATGGCAGTGGGCTGAAAATCAAACATCGGGCGGATTTTGCCTTTCAGTCAAATTTTGCCATTGTAGCCAGGGCAGGCTCAAGGATTGTTCCCATTGTTTCGTGATTTTGAAAAAAGATAGTCGGGCGAATTTACCACTATTCGGGCGGATTCCCCCACTATTCAGGCGGATTCTCCCGAACTGCGCGGTTTTGATGTTTCTTGAATAAAAGTACCTCGTAGTGCAAACACTATGCCCAAAATTTCTTCAGGCGGATTTTTGGGACTCCGGCGGATTTTGAGAACTCAGGCAGGAAAACAGCCTTTTTGAGCTCGGGCTGAAATTTCAGTCTGAGGAGGCCCTAGGTATTGTTCCGATTATTCAGCCATCAAGTTCGTTTTTTGTTTTTTCGCTCACAAAGAAGGAGCTAAGCAGCCGTGTGTTGAAGACCCGCAGGTATCAGAAAACATCGGAACTACTAGGTCCTCGGGATTGATGAGGGCCCCATTGCTGCCAAGTATCCCAGAGTTGTACGTAGACTTCCTCAAGGATTTGTTCGATCTTCTTAGCTTTCCGGGAACGGTTCCAGGAAAAGACCAAGCCGCCACAAACCCCCAAGGCTCCTAAGCCAAGCGCCAAGAGTGGCAAGTGCCNGTTCGATCTTCTTAGCTTTCCGGGAACGGTTCCAGGAAAAGACCAAGCCGCCACAAACCCCCAAGGCTCCTAAGCCAAGCGCCAAGAGTGGCAAGTGCCACCAAACCTCATGTTCGGTCCCAAGATGGAAGACGAAGCCACGGCTAGGGATGGCTTAGTAGATAGGAAGGCAAATCTGAAGCAAACGTTGAGGACCATTTCCTAANCTCATGTTCGGTCCCAAGATGGAAGACGAAGCCACGGCTAGGGATGGCTTAGTAGATAGGAAGGCAAATCTGAAGCAAACGTTGAGGACCATTTCCTAATTAGAACCTTGGGGCAAACAAATCAGATATTGCAATATCGCAAAACTAAACAGTGTGAACACAAAAGGCAATATTGATTGCTCTTATTCATTGCCCAGAAACGCAGCTGTTGTCGACCAAAGCCAACGGAAAGTTGCAGGGCAAGCACTCGTCCGCGCCNACAAAAGGCAATATTGATTGCTCTTATTCATTGCCCAGAAACGCAGCTGTTGTCGACCAAAGCCAACGGAAAGTTGCAGGGCAAGCACTCGTCCGCGCCGCTTACAGAGTAGTGCATCACAGGACAATTTTCACACGTGGTTCGATTGGCAGAGGGCGTTGAACCTGCNAAAGTTGCAGGGCAAGCACTCGTCCGCGCCGCTTACAGAGTAGTGCATCACAGGACAATTTTCACACGTGGTTCGATTGGCAGAGGGCGTTGAACCTGCGGCACAAGTGTATCGAAGTGTATCGCATGGCTGCATTGCAACCTGTCCAACAGTACGTGTGACACCGCCGTGAGACCGCCTTAAAAATTGGCACGTTTTTTTCAACAGTTTTCCGACCTTCAGGACATTCCTGGCAGTAGCTTTGATCAGCTAGCGCATATTGCCCCACTCCGCAACGTTCGCACATCAGGTTGTTCTTGCCCGGAGCTTGTCCTGCTTCACATGGTGGCTGCAATAAATGGAACATTCGATGGCCTCAGCTGCAGTCCTAAGAAATAATTCCAGGTTACCCAAAACCAGGTTCAGACTGGTCAAAAACGGTCGCAAACGTTGCATCTTCTGAGATTCAGTATTGCTCAGACAAGATGCTTGTCATGGAAGAAACGTCCCAAAGCCCGAGTGGAGCGTCAAAGGACGTGGCCATGTAGAACATGAAATCCATGTCTGTGACTGAAGAGGTGTCCCAGGAGCCGATCGGCTGGTTGAATTTCTCGGCATATTCGAACATTGACTGCATGTCTGTCACTGCCGACGTGTCCCAGGAGCCAATCGGCTGGTTGAAGTTCTCGGCAGAGTAGAACATGAACTGCATGTTTGTCACTGCAGAGGTGTTCCAGGAGCCGATCGGCTGGTTGAAGTTCTCGGCAGAGTAGAACATGTACTGCATGTTTGTCACTGCCGAAGTGTTCCAGGAGCCAATCGGCTGGTTGAAATTCTCGGCGGAGTAGAACATGTGCTGCATGTCTGTCACTGCCGACGTGTTCCAGGAGCCAATCGGCTGGTTGAAATTCTCGGCGGAGTAGAACATGTGCTGCATGTCTGTCACTGCCGACGTGTTCCAGGAGCCAATCGGCTGGTTGAAATTCTCGGCGGAGTAGAACATGTGCTGCATGTCTGTCACTGCCGACGTGTCCCAGGAGCCAATCGGCTGGTTGAATTTCTCGGCATACTTGAACATGTGCTGCATGTATGTCACTGCCGAAGTGTCCCAGGAGCCAATCGGCTGGTTGAAGTTCGAAGCATGGTCGAACATTTTCTGCATTTCTGTCACTGCCGACGTGTCCCAGGAGCCAATCGGCTGGTTGAATTTGGTGGCAAACCAGAACATGTACTGCATGTCTGTCACTGCAGAGGTGTTCCATGATCCTATTGGTTCGTTGAAGGAGGTGAAAGCAAACAAGCCGGACATGTCGGTTACCATTGAGACGTCCCAGTGCGATATGTTTCCATAGATGGAGCTTAGACGAGATATTTCCTCGGTCTGCGCAAGCAACAAATGTGGGATGCCTGCTGTTCTTTCTTGAACAGTTATATAAGAGGATTGCCTGGTGGTCAATGAAAATGGCCAAACACATGCCACACAATCGCACACTCACATTTGAGCACACCAACATCCAAAAAATGTGGCCATTTCTGAAATCCAAGAAACCGACGTATTAGGAATATATCGGAGCCGTGTCCATATCAACCCATCGAGGTGTCAAATGTGTCATTTCTTTCAGTTCGAGTGTCAGTGCTTTGGGCATCTTTTGGCCAAAAGGGGGAGGCCTTAAGTTCAAACAATGATGGTACAACTAGGTGATTTTTTAGATAACGTTCATACGGTCTCAGCATGGAATCCAGCTTGCCTCAAATCTTGCCAGGTGTCACTTTCCTGTTGCCAAGCACGGAGCGCTGCGCGCAGCTCGGTTTTGTTCTGGAAGGCTCGGCAGCACGGCTCCAGGCAGTGACCGGAGCTCGCCATCAGCAGCGCCAGCAGCCGCATCAACGCCATGGCGATTCGGTCGCTTCCGTCCAAGGCGGATTGGACTTTTCCGAAGGTCATCGAAGGTCCCAAGTTTTTGGAAAAACACAGACTGTAACGTCTCCAGAGCAATTTTTGGCATTGAATCAGATCAACAAAGTGAATGTTTTTTTTCCAGTTTGTTACACGTGACCGGCGCAAAGTGAGCAAGTCAGCGTGGCAACCTATTTGCTGGACTCTGTTGAAAATGTATCTGTGTATCTGTGGCAACATCGATATCGCCAAACGTCAAAATCATCCAGTCAGACAGATCTCGTCACAAAAGACATGGCATGGCATGATGCAAGTCACAAACTGCTGTCATCAAGTGTATGCTTTGCACGTTCATTGCTCCAGGTGTTCTTCGTCTTGTCTCCGTCTGTCTATCACCTTTCTGATTCAAGCAAGAGTTGATGTTGAAAAGAGTCGCAACCCGTATAGGCGGGAATCAACAAGGCTCCCCACGTTCAGCCTGCGTAGCAGTGCGTGTGCACGAACCTGTGCGCATCTCTCAAAATTGTCACCTCAGAAACTCTTTCAACTTGAAATATCGTAATATCCTTGTCAAACAGTTTTCAGATTTTTCAGCATTCATGTCTGATAGAGCCAAAGCGTTGCCAAGACTCTGACAACAAGATACAAGACTCTTTCTCATGCCGTTCAAGGTCACAATGTGAATTGACAGAGTTCAAAAGGGTCAAACTCAAAATATTCTTGACAGGCCTCCGAGACCACAAATTTTGCCCTGTGGGAATTCCATGGCTGTGAGCTGCGAACGAGCCTTGCAATGTCCCAAGATTCGACAAAGATGTGAGGCGCACCACTAAAAAAATAATCAAATGCGAGTGCCAACAGTGAGCTGTCACGGTCCAAGATGTCCAAGTATCATGGCCTTTTCGACTTGAAGTTGCTCCAGAGGATTAGCCACTGGGCAGCTCCAAACCTCGTTGGACGCTCATCGTCTCATGAATGATGTCCGGATGAACCACAAATCTAAATTGCCAAAAGGTCATGGCTTACCGAGACATCCACAGGTCCAAAAAAATCGAGACGTTGCATTGAAACATGAACTCAAGCGAAGGTGATTTTGGGATTTATTCTCGTGAGATGGACAGACTATCTCTAAAGAAAAGATATACATAAATATACCATATAGTTGTAATATATATGCCAGCACCTTCCTTAGGGTGCCCTAGAGACACCTGAAACTCACATCTCCCAAGGGGTGCCTTAGAACAACCCCTTATTTCCAACCATCTGATATAGCCAAAAAAACATGATTAGCGAACATTAACGTGATAATTGTGAATAAGTCAACACCATTATGATATATAAGAAAGTGAATAAAACTGACTGATCACACTAATATATAATACTAATCCCATCCAATCCCTCTTAGTCACCCTGATCTTTGGTGAGCAGCGGCCTGTGCAACTTGAAGACCTTTTTCATCAACGAGGCTGGTCAGGCATCTCTGGCAAGATTGAGTCAGACACTGTTTGTGTGGGAGATTGATTAGGATTTAATTGAACAAATGTGCCATCTTTAGGCATGGTTGGCGTGTGACTGACTCATTCGGTAAGCTGTCGCAACCAGCGAACACAGCAATAGGCTGCGTATCTTTGTAAGACTTGCTCTCCCAATTTTATGGGATGCGCCCTGGATGCTAGTTGTTTCAGTTTTCCCATTGCATCCTCGTCATTGTAGCAAGCTATTTTCAAAGGATTGCACACCGGAGCTGAATCTAAGCATATGTGATCCAGCCTGCCACAATGCAATCCATAATGACATTGAAATGCAACATGTTGCCAAGAAGGATTGCTGTCATCTTTCACCACCACCAACCAATAAAATCCTTCCAAGAAACTTGTGGTACTTCGGGCGGGTCTTCCATAGAAGGCGCCCTGCTTCCAATGCCTCTTGCGCAAGGCCTGACGGCTCCCAAAATTGAAACAGCAATGACAGTTAGCTCATGAAGCAAACCAAAAAAAGAAAATACAGCAAACATGAACCAATCCAACAAACAGAACTACAAAACATCAGTTGAGTGACAGTTGTGGGCAGAATGAAACAAATAGTTGGCCCTCTGCAATGCATTCAGATTCTCTCGTGTGAGAGACAGAAATCGATTCGTTGAACAGGACAACGCACGTCTCATTGCCACAAGGTTCACGAAGATAGCAGCGCGAAGCCTGAGATACACAGCGTGAACTAACCTCTGACAGTCGTGGACCATGTCTCTGAGAAAAAAAACGTTAACCCTGCCGCAAGTGAGTAGCTGGGCATGTTCGTCAGCTGGGTTCTTCATAGCAATCTCCAAGCATACAGTTTCCAACCATTTGGCTAGCACCACTGACTCCTTACATCAGCGAAAGTGAACAATCATTGGAGCATGAAAACGTGGATATGACAAAGCCACATGCTCCACAGTGTTGCCTGCCAGGACTAAAAGTAGCTAAGATTCAGAGGCATTGAAATGCTTCTGGGCCAAAGAAGGGTACGTCTTGTTGCCAGATGCATATAGGTGTTTCCTTGGAATTCAGATGGCCCAATCCTGTTGACTAACTGGGCACATAAGGCCCAACAAAAACACCAAGCTGCAAACAAAACTTACACGGTCTCAGACCCCACAGCCCAACAATAAAAATATATCTCTTAAACAACCCAGTGACATAGAGAACATGACACCACGGCTCCTCACATGTGACTGCCGGCACGCTTTGATGAAGCACGAATAGGCCTTCTGCAGCCTGTCATCTGCAGAGCAGCCACCTCCACCCCAGCAACCTTGTTGTACCAATTCCACAAGGCAACTTGCTGCGCACTCTGGTACCAGCGACAGGTCCACCACGTGTAACCAATCGCCATGCAACATCTCAACACTCCACCCTGGAATGTTGACAAAGGTCTTCACTCCGCAAACGTCCTGTATGAATTCCGTGGTTGTCAGCGAAGTTCGCCTGTGCTCTGCTCCGGGGCCGTGAGTGGTGTACACCATTTGCCCTGGCTGGTTTTCAGCTCGGCAATGTACACAGATGTGCTTGCTGACTGGTGTGTGGCTGGTATGATACACCTTCTGAATATATTTCTCGTCACCTTTGTGCACGACCAGCACAGCGCGGTAATTTCCACAGATTGCTCCATTGCGGCCCAACTCATGGGGGGGGTATTCCCTCCCCCAGGGGTCAACATCCAGGTAAAATCCCAGCTGCAATTCGCAAATGGACCACGCCACCCAAGCATCGAGAGTGGTAGCTGTGCTGGATGATGCCCTGAACTCATCTAGGCAATAGCAAACCAGCTTCGAGTCAAAGAAGTTGCCACCCACCACCAGTGATCCAATCGTGACGATCTGGAAACTTCTTCGCCGGTGCGAGTCTGCACTGTCACCGTGCACAACGAGTGGGATGCAACGGTTGATGTCACATTCCTGTCTGATGAAGGGGCAAAGTCCAAAGAAAAAAACAAGTGACTTTAAGTATCCAAACTGCCACAAATAGCATCACTACCACAGGCATCAAACCATGTTTACAGCAAAGGGGTTGAGCACATGTTGAGCTGAGTGTCTGGGGATGACAGGATAGGATGTTCTCGAAACCATGTGGTGTCCTTCACAGAATGCCAATAGGCTTCTAAGGCCTCAGATACTCAATGATATTAGAAGTTGCCAACAAGTGCTGGGACATCATCAGAGTGACGACTTTCTCCAAGAGACACCATCAGGCCCAATGAAGAGCTTGCGAAATAAATTCCAATCATATGCATAGATCGATGCAAACCTAAAAAAACCCCAGAGCCAACCCTGCAATCTTCCAGGCAAACCAGAAACAGTAAACTCCAATGGCAATCCAAGCTTCAAATCACTTGGCAGGAACACATGCCATTCACCCAGGTAGTGAGGCACTTCGCGAGTCATATCTTGCAAGAGAACCTGGATCCTTAGCCAATCAAAACAACAACACTGACAAAGATCTGACTATGGCTTGACAACCAAGTAACGCAACAGGTTCAGGCAGCATTCGTCTCCATCGTTGGCGTTTCAACCATCTCCAGAAGGTTCTGCAATAGTTGCTGGTCTCATCAGTTGTCAGGTCCACAAGCTCACGAAGGTTTCTCCTAAGTGCCCAAGCCCACAGACAGTGTACAGAGGAAAATAACAAATGCAATTGGGGAACAAAGAGGAGACATATCACATAAACAATCTGCACAATACAGCACAAACTAAACAATGATCGTAGAACCATCTAAGTGTCGGAAGATATCTACCTGGGATCCTTGTGCGAAGAATGCGAAACAAACTGACCAACGTCTGGACACTGACCTCAGATGACCCAAATGCGACGTGGAGCCCAGAACTCCCAGAGTGTATGCTTGCCCAAACAATGCATTCCACTAATGTTTCTAAAGCTGATAGACTCTCAATGCAGCCCGGTGACAGTTCTTGTGAGTTCTAGAAACTCTTCTACGAGATCCATCGGAAAGCATGATGGAATCAGTCAAGGGTTGTTGCAAATCTATCCCATTATATATTCCTGGTTTGGTGGTGAAGCACTAATGTTTGTTCATGCTTGTCCCCGAATCAAATATAGTTGCCACCACTTACTTTTGCAATATGTTGGAAGGAGAACAACTGCAGTGGCCACAAAGAACCATCACAATGTGACAGTGTGCAGGTTTCTAATTACAGTCTTGGGTTTGTCACAAAACTTGATACCTGCAAGAAATACATGCGTTGATCACTTGTGGGTCCTGAGGGTATCTGATTTTATGACACCCACATGGACAGTTGGACAATTGGATTTTTCTTCTGATCAGCCCGACGTTGGAAATCCAACATGTCAGGTTCACTCTAGATTGCCAACCGTGCAGACCTGGTCTTGCACGGGCCCCCAATGAGAAGCCACAATTGGGCTAAAAGCGACGGAGATCCTGCCTACGGGCCATCCAAGGTGTACAGAGTACTGAGTCTCAACTTGGAATAAGTACCACCTGAGGTAACATATGAACAATTGATATTCAATATATATTATCTTGTTGACTAACAAACTAATAATTATAACGAATCAATCATTGGTCTGCCAAGACACCCGTAGACTATTTAGGTGGTAAAGATTTGTTCCACTACAGTGAAATCACAACCAAGATACATAATGATAAACTGTTCTACTGATGATTGATTGTTCCTGTTCATGTTTACCAATGTCATCTTCTGAATGTAGGGCCCCATAGTGATAAGTGACATCGTTAAAAAAAACTAGTATGCTGGAATATTATTTAATTTGACCCCCCAGGATCCTAGGCAGCTTCGCTGCCCTCCCCATCATCAGAATCGGATGCTGCTGCAGCAGTACCCTTGGCCTTTGCTTTGGGCCGAGGACCTTTAACCCCATTGATCCTTCTACGGGCATCTCGCAAATCCTGGTCCACATGTTTTAACTGTCCCTTAGACAAGTCAATTAGTTCCTTCATTTCATCAGCATTCACTTCGGATAACGGAATCGACATCTTCTCGGTGATCTTGGCGAACTCCGCCTCCACTGTGGGGATATGCCGTTCGAGGCTGGCCACCTTAGGTGTTTTTGGCACGGGTTTCATCGACTGGATTCTACGTTTTGTTCAGTGAGGTAATGGTTGGTACCTGATTTCACAGACAATGTCTTATAGATGGTTTACCTGATTTTTTTGACTATACGTTCTTTTGTCTAATGCAAAGCAGGCACCAGCTCATCAGAGTTGCGCACACCATGTTCATGGATCTCACGAACGCAATGAGGTAATAGATTCAACATGGCCTTCACCCTTAGCATATCCATTCAGGAGAGAGTAAGGTACTTGGTGGTTCTCCTATGTTAGAAAGTAGTTTAGGTCATAGCACTACATGTAAGTGGGGTTAACAGGAGTATCCAAGGGTAAATGGAAATTACAAAGCATACTTGCCAACTGTGGTGAACCACAAAGTAGTTCCAGCGGGTGCTGCAACAGAAACCAAGTTGAAATAAAACATTCTGATTGTTTGAATACACGACATGGAACTTTTTTTTCATAGGCCTTGAGTTGAGACATCGCCTCATCCTCCGGCGACTTTTGTTTCTTGGCCTTTTTGGCCTTAAAGGCACCGGTTTCCAAGTCCATTAAAGGTGCACAGCCAAGGTCCCCCATTTGCTTGGCAATAGCCATCTTGGACTCAGGGTCCTTGACACGTCCTCCAACTGATGCCTCAGTGGATGTTCGGAAACCGATGGTCCTTATTGACATTTCTTGATATCCTATTTATCTTATATTTTTGAAAACAAGTTCCCACATTACAAGCACACATAAGGCCTAGTGACTGAGCTTTCCTTCATGGTTCCTTCTGTTCTGTTTTCGGCGATGGACTCCAGAACTTTGTACATGCGGGCCTTTGGGCAGTTGGGGGCCTGCCAGCCGCTTGCTCAGGTCAGGAGAAAAAAAAAGAAGACTGCTACATCACTGCACAAAGACCCAGGCCTGGGGGTGGGGCACCCCTTTCTGCCCTTGGTTGTGGGGTTTGTCCATGAGGAATGGTGTCAAAGTCAAATGCATATGGCAATGGAACATTTCTGACACATAAGATGGTAACATGTGGGTTTCAATCCAAGGCGCCTTTCAGCACTTGGCTGATGAATTCCTTCGCCTCTTTTGACTTTCCGTATACTTTTTCTAGCTGCAGAATGGACACCTCAGCTACACAGCAAAGGGAACCATAGGGAACACATATCTCAACTACACTAGTCATTTGAAAGCAATGGGAACCCCATGATAAGACAACAAATCAAGGGGCAGTCACATATTTGTCCTTCCGCTTTTCTTCAGAAAACGACTTGTAGCGTTCTTCAATCTCGATATCTCCCAAATTGGGATTTGCCATCCATGCCTTCAGCATAAGGAACCTGAGATGGAGATTCAGTATGGAGTTGACCCCTTTGTTCTCTTTTGGTGGGATGCAGGTTAATGAAATATAGTGAAACACACATGCCAATTTCATTGATGTGTAGTGACATGTAGTGACATACTAATGTCCAAGAGTCCTTTCCTTGTCCGACGCCATCTTGAATTTGTTTGTCAAGGCTGGACAAGCCTCTTTCACGATTGCCCGGCGCCTTAGCATGGGCACAGGGTCCATGAGGAGCCTGCTTTGATCAGATAACCAACTCTACAATAGGTATTAGTGTTTTTATTCATTTCTCGAAAGAAAGCATAATCCCGAGATAAGTAGCATGGCAGCATATTGTCGCTTTCTCTCCTCGTAAGGGAGATCACTCGGCTTAGACATGCCCAAGATTGCTTCTTTGGTGGATTCATCGATGACCGTAAGCCGGGCAATTCTGGCTGCTCTGCCATCGGAATCAGGTGTAGAATCCTTAGATGTTGCACGGTTGGCTAACCAGTGATTGGCCCACTCAAAATTTTTATATACCCCACCTCTGTTGCAAACGATAGTGCCCTCCTCGGAGTGACCAGCATGTCCAGGGAGTCCAGGGTTCCCGTCTTCTCCAAAGAACTGAGATCCTCAGTGGGCAACAGGTGGAAAACATGGGAAAACCAAGGTTTGGAAAAAAATCACCAAGATGAATGTGCAAATTCACGACTATAGACTATATTGGGTTATGATTTAAATTCCGATGCCCGACCCACAACATATATGAGACAACTTGCACCAACAACAAATGGAATAACATGGAATACCACTGATGCCCAAAAATGTAAATCAGGATATGTCAAAGTGTCAATGCTGTCAGTTTTGCCGTCTGGCCCAGAGGAGCTAGAGTTGCTAGGCACAGCCACTGACTTGATCTGCTTTTCATTCTTTGGATTCTTCAAATCCTCAAGTGCCTTTCGCTTCTTCTCATTCTCATTCTCAGTTGCTTTTGTCCTTTTCGTATTCTGTTGGTTTTTGTCATCCAACTGTCGCTTGTTGCCAGCTTTGCCATTGTCCTCATCAGCCTGTGAATCCTCCTTCTTCTTCGTCTTCGCCTTGTCCTCAGTCTTTGCGTCTCCAGCCTTTACTGATGCTGACTTGTCTTCCTTTGGCTTCACCTCCTCACCTGCAGAGCTTGTTTTCTTTGCTTTCTTTTTCTTCCCATCCTTCTGCTCATCTGTTGCAGNTCTTATCATCCTTGCCTGTGGAACTCTTTCCATCTGCCTTTGCCTTCGGTTTCACCTCCTCGTCTGAGATGCCTTTCTTCTTGCTCTTCTCATCTTTGGTCTTTCCCTTGCCAACCTTATCATCTGCTTTGCTCGTCTCCTGGTTGTCGGTCTTCTTCTCGCTCTTCTCCGTNTCTTATCATCCTTGCCTGTGGAACTCTTTCCATCTGCCTTTGCCTTCGGTTTCACCTCCTCGTCTGAGATGCCTTTCTTCTTGCTCTTCTCATCTTTGGCCTCTCCCTTGCCAACCTTGTCATCTGCTTTGCTCGTCTCCTGGTTGTCGGTCTTCTTATCGCTCTTCTCCGTAGGAGGTGTGGCTTTCTTCTTGGCCAAGGTATCTGCTTCTTTCTGATCTTCACCTTTTCTTTTTTTCTTTGAGCCATCTGCAGGCNTCGCTCTTCTCCGTAGGAGGTGTGGCTTTCTTCTTGGCCAAGGTATCTGCTTCTTTCTGATCTTCACCTTTTCTTTTTTTCTTTGAGCCATCTGCAGGCTCTGTCTTCTTCACCTCATCATCTCCACTCTCTGCATTCTTCATCTTTCCCGTCTTTCCATTTTTTTTCTCCTCCGTAGGTGTCTCACTTGCCTTTGCATCAGCCTGTGAATCCTCCTTCTTCTTCGTCTTTGCCTTGTCCTCAGTCTTTGCGTCTCCAGCCTTTGCTGATGCTGACTTGTCTTCCTTTGGCTTCACCTCCTCACCTGCAGAGCTTGTTTTCTTTGCTTTCTTTTTCTTCCCATCCTTCTGCTCATCTGTTGCAGNCTGATGCTGACTTGTCTTCCTTTGGCTTCACCTCCTCACCTGCAGAGCTTGTTTTCTTTGCTTTCTTTTTCTTCCCATCCTTCTGCTCATCTGTTGCAGTCGCCTTCGTCGTTGTCTTCTCAGCCTTCTTTTCTTCGACTGCTGTCACCTTCTCATCAGCCTTTGTCTTATCATCCTTGCCTGTGGAACTCTTTCCATCTGCCTTTGCCTTCGGTTTCACCTCCTCGTCTGAGATGCCTTTCTTCTTGCTCTTCTCATCTTTGGTCTTTCCCTTGCCAACCTTATCATCTGCTTTGCTCGTCTCCTGGTTGTCGGTCTTCTTCTCGCTCTTCTCCGTCGGTGGTGTGGCCTTCTTCTTGGCCAAGGTATCTGCACCGTGTTCCTTTTTTGATTCCTTTGTGTCTGCATGTTTTCTCAGTGACTTTCCAGTCAGAGCCATGGTTCTCATCGAAGAAGCTATCTCACGACCTTCCTCCTCCAGTTCTTTCAATGCCTTTTTCCTCTTCCCTTCCCAGTCTTTTTCAGCTTTGGACGCTGGCATGGACTGAGCTTTCAGTTTTCTCATCTCTTCCCCTGAGACCTGTCGAGAGCAAGAGAGAGCAAGAGAGAGATGCAAATAGGGAGAGATGAATAGGGATATGAATTGCACAACTACATCAGAAAACATCATACTAATTGAGCATGATTTACCACTTCAGATTTTATCATGGTTTGTCCAAAAATTCAGTAACTGCCTCTGGGTCAGGCGCCATGGCACCAGGGAATTAGATACAAGTCGAACCAGGATTAGTCAAGTTTCACTGCCCTGGAGCCAGAAGTTTCAGGATCACAGGCATTCAAAAAAAGGCCTCGGGTTTTGGGGAAAATGACACGATTGACACGCAATGACACGCGTGTCAGTGATAGTGGGGGGTGCCTCTTTGCCACCCCTTAAGGCTTAAGGGGTGCCTCTTTGCCACCCCTTAGCATATGCCCCAACAGCACCCGACACGCAATGACACGCGAATGACACGCACTCAAACTTTGATTTCCACTTTTTTTGTTGGACACCTTCAAAATCGAAAAAACAGCATCATATCGGTTTCCAGTGACTTGTAGTTCATAAGTACGAAATCCTTCAACACACAATTGGTGATTTGTGTTGTTCTTCCCCCATATTGTTGTTGTTTTTTACTATAGTGGTTGCAAGTTGCACCAAAGATACCATATCCCATTCATTGCAAGGACTCTCCCACAAAAACACAGCCACCATTCAGTATCACAATCTTTTCCCCACGATGGCGTGTCAAGTTAACACACAACATCACCCCCAAAAGGCCTCTAGCCACTATTGGGCCTCAGCCTGTTCCACAACATCCCCAATACGACGTCTCTTAAGCATGGGATCACGGCTCATCGACAATGAGGAAAGCTCATCGCAGCGGCAGTCCTTCGAGATACAAAGGAGTGGGCCTCTTTCATGCCTGGGCATGTGCAGTTGTCAGGTGGGGGATGACTTAAGGTCCAATCTTCCCATATCTTAAACAACTAATATATCACATGTTAATTCACAAAGATCTTATTACTACAGTTTATTCCATCTTTGGTCACCACTCACAATTTCAAAACATACAATCCAAACAAGTTACTTGGGTAACCATTTCTTTGTCACGCCAAGCCAACAAGAAAGACAAAGTCGTTCATGTGAGATCACACGCAAGAAGTACTGCTCCCGTTCCATGGTGGATTCCATGGTGTAGCACCACACAGAGCTGAAAGGAGTGAGGGACTTGGGCAAAATCTGCATATCAGAGAAGGTCATTTGACAACATGGTGCTTGAACATTAACCCTCCAACGGCAGCAGGTCCAAAGGTCTTGAGTAATGAGGTACACCCAATGATCAATATACAATTTCAAAATACGAATTATCATTCCCCAGGGACACCAACAGGGAGTAAGTGGAGTCAATATGATATGAATTATGATACATGATGGGGCACTGTTCACAAAGTAAGCGGACATAATGGCTATTAGCATTGTTGGGCTTACCTCATTACAAATGACAGCTTCATTTTTCCCCATCAGCTCACTACGCAATTCCAGTTTCACTGGAGCATAGTGATTTCCCACGCTGTGTCACTGGTGGCAGTTTCAAACCCCAACAGACTACTAATATGATCCACGAGTAAATTGTCATTTTTTGTTGGTTTTCTTCATCTACATGGTCAAAACTAAATAACAATTGGGTCATCACTTCCGCCACCAGCAGGTCTTTCGACCTTTAATAAAATCATCCAAGCTCCCCAAATGATCCTCACCAGTGTAGGTATCGCAGCCAAAGCTGATTTGCGTCCAGCCTCAATAGCCAAGAATCTGGTGATCCAATCATGGACCCATATGCTAAAGATATATAATATGCATTTTGTAGATTCATTTCTTCTCATTTCGGGCAAGTTAGACATATAGTGCGGGAAAGGAACAACTCGAACCCGGCCATCTTTTGAAATAGTCTTGTTCACAAGCTTGGGTTTGGCAGTCTGAATCCTGGTCAGGTGATATTTCGAGATTCTCCCAGAAACATATTGTTTGCAATTAACATTCTAGCTTTCATACTCTGTCCTCGACAAAGCATCCATGAGGAGCTTCGCGTTGATAAAGCGGCGGAGATTGCCAAGGAGCGGAAGTGTTCCCCAAAGCCTCGTGCGAATGGCAAAGGGACCCCCCCACAATTATGTCAATCTGTGTTTTTTCCCATACAATTTATATGTCATGTGTCAAAGAAAAGCAATTTTCAACCAAGGGACACTGCTTCAAGGTTCCAGCTCCGTAAGCACCCATTGGGAAACAAACTCGCCTGCACAGGATGACCATTCAAACAATAGATCCAACCATGACCACATACAGTTTGCAGTTTGTAGTATGCATTATTTTCTCAGGTTACAACCAATCAAAATCCAGACCTGGCTTTGCAAAAGCGAAGGAGTCGAGCCACAGGGAGCCATAGAAACATCACCTCAAGGGCCATGGGCCATAGGAGACATTCCCAAAACATAATATGCTGTTCATTGCTCCACTGTTATTGCAATAACATCACATCAAAGAAGGAAGGCCCTGACAGAAGTCATCGGCTGCTCAATTATGAAATATATCCCTCGAAGGTGAGCATAAAATATCCTTAGATACCCAGGGCAGGGCACTGCAGTTCAGAATGGTTCAGAGTTTACATGAGCCAAACTATTTTTTGCAATATATATTATAGAGTTCATCCAAGTATCAAATACAGCATACGCATCACGAAGATGTTCGAGCGAAGAACCCCTTGATGGGACATATCTCCTTCTGGATCCCACCATGATTTTTTCGTTGTTCCCTGATTCCTGGGTGACCGGTCAAAATTCAGCAATGTGTTTTTTGAACGCAAGCTTGGAATAAAGAAGTTGGTGCATTTGACACATAGTCTCTGAAACATACATGCCTCCACTACATTCGCCCAAGTGGCAGAAATACCCATAGCCCACAGGGTGGTGCCAGGAACAGCAATCCCCCTTTGCGCATGTTCCTCACCTAGGATTGGATCATGACTGGAGCTCATATAAAAATAAATCAGGCATGAGCATGTTAAACATGTTATCAAGCAATCATACTGTAGAGCCAAGGAGCCGCTGCGAGTATTGTCAAAAATCCAGTGGTCCGCATCAGGTCATGATTTGCCGAATAGCGGATCTCAGTCAGTTGTGGGCATGCAGTGACACCTCATGAGATTCTGTGAGCTTATGAGCCCTTATATGCCCATATGATATGTTTTGTTTCAACACATCTTTGCCAACATTTAATATACAGTTGCATGTGTACACCATTGTTTGGCCAAGAAACGTCAAACGCCTTGGTTTTAAGTCCACATCTCTGTAGGGCTCGGGAGAGGTTCGCATCTCCTGCACATACTTCTACCTTAGCAATTCTTGGGGAACACTTGGCCTGAACATGATAAGGTATACAACATCAGGGTATTTCAACTGCAGTATGTGTTGGCCCCACGAATAAACACCAATCCAAGGGACAGCATCCAGACATTCATCAGGTGGAGGTACTGGAATCTGCGAAAGAAAAGCTAGGATCGGTATCAGTAGTTTTGGATTCATTTCCAAAACAGGAAATTTGAGCCAACCATTGCTGTGTATAAACAATGACTTTGCGTCAGGAAAAGAACTGCTGAGAGTTGCACATCAAAAGAGACATCACTGCGCGGGGACCCAGTGGATTTTCCCACCAAATCGGATGATTGATCGACATGGCCAAAAGCACCAGGTGCCACCAAACTCTCGTAAGATAAGCAAACATTCATTCAGATTTAAGTGGAAGCAGGGAACATCATTATTGTTTCAACATTATTTCAAACATATATTGAGACCATGACCCCTCTAGAGTGCCGGCCAATCGAACGCTGTGCCTGATACCTGTGATCAAGCATTCTGGTTTCCCCATGGTTTTATGTGCCATAGCCTCCATCCTGGAAACAAATGATGATCCTCACATGTATGATGTTATGGTTTGCAACTATGAAGAAATAGGAGTCTATTTTTTGAACAATGAAATGGAGATAAATGGAGGCTTTGGTGATCCCAAATAAAATGTGAAAAAAGCGCACATAGCTGGTAATCCAACTGCGCATCAGCTCTTGCTGGCAGACCCCATATAGGTATAACCAACAGTGTGTACACAAACAGCGCAAAACACAGCCTACAGTTGCAGTATCTTGTTTTACACCTCTATGAACTGATTCAATAAGATTGTCTTCCAGCAGCAAACCTACTTAACCTTTTTGACTACCTTTTTTCTGGTAGCCTTCGCTGATCCCTTGGGCTTCGCCTTTGCACTTGCTAGCCTGAGCCATGGGATGCACATCTAGGAGTTGTCTTTTTTTTTTGAGGAGGACAAGTGGGGAGAGTAAATCACATCCAGACACTCTAGATGCAGAACAAAATATGGACAAGGAGCTTTCTCCTTGCTTCTCTGAGGACTCCACTAGGATCCGTGAAGCCTTCTTTCGTTGCATCTTTCCTGGGATGACCAGAAAACTCCACAACAAGATGATTTAGAATACCATATTACATATATAGTGGGTGTATCATATGATCTGTCTTCCAAAAATATAATAGCACAATCCCATTTTCAATGTGTTCCCCCTTATAGTAACCCTGTTGGATCCTTTTGGTGTATCTAGACAAATACAAAAGCAACGAAACATCCAACATAAATAAGTAATTCAACCCAAGATCATGGTGTAGATCAACCTCTTCTGGGGCGAGATCCATACATTGTACAGCTGGCCCGCGTTCTTTCCCTTCTTGCGCTTGCGAATTTGAACTACCCATCCGTCCTGCAAAGAGACGTGTTCCACGACTTCATATTGCCTTAGCCCCGACATACTTAAACCAAACGAACCCGTCCAGTACATGTTGGTTGCCTGATCTCATTCCAATCATACCCCCATGAAATTCATCCATTATAGTTGTACTCATAGTTGTTACAACCATGGGGTTTTAATGTTCAGAAGAAAAAACAAATGACTTTGGTGGACACATATATAAGTTTACGTTTTCATCAAGACGTGGTACGACCTTGGTTCTTTGTCCCGTTTTTGGTTGGCTAGTGCGAGTTGGTCAGAAGGCAATGGCACTGCACCAGAAGCCTTTGACAGTGCCAGCTGTTGACACTTTGAAATAGTCACGGCATAGCGTGACCCCCCAAAGTCTCGGAAGGCCTCAAACTTCTCTTCAGCAACTTTCGTTGCATCCTACCAGGGGGCGACACCACCCAAACACAAACCCTAATTTTCAAATTTGAACGTTTTTTTTCTTCGCCCAAGGCCAGCCTTATCATCGGTCTTCTCTGTTGCAGAGGCATGGGTCTTCTTGGGCATCGGCAATTTGGGGGCACTTGCAGGGCCATCAACATCAGCACCTGCCACGCATGTGAGCAGGTAGTGCAAACACCAAAATAAAAGAATCAATTCTCCATGTTGAGATATTATATAGATTTTTTTTTCAGGGGTAAGCTAGTGTTGAAAAATAACAGATCCCATCATACTGCAGCCCATGGCACACGCAGTCTTTTTACGAATTCGTGTCTTTGGCGTTGCACACGAAGATCCAGTAGGTCCAACCTTCAGGGATAAGCCATGGCATAGAGACTTGTCAGGGGAAATTAACTGGATGGATCATGTGCAGTAAAACATATTATATGAAACAAAATAATTTCCCCTGACCCACATATACAAAATAGTTGATAATGCAAAGTGCTGGGAACATTCTTTTTCGAAAACGCCGTCGGTATAGTGATTTGACTCTTGCTCAGCATCAGGGCTAACCGTCGCACATAAGATGACGGAAGGTTTTCATTGATAAGCATAGAACTCTTTGTGGTGCTCCACCGCTTGAGATTGGTTTTCGGATATTGTGTGTTCACATGTAGTCCCACCTCGTTTTTCTTTCCTCCTGGTCCTGAGTCTGGTCCTGAGTCACATGCTTTGCTGTCCTTTCTCTCATTGTCTTCAGATGATGTCGAGTCAGTGCTATCACTGTCGCTGTCACTGGAGCTCGAGCTCGAAGAGTCATCAAGACCAATCTTCTCCTCCTCACTGTGCTGCTTTGCATTCTCATCATTCGATCCTGTTTGGCTCTTACCGTCCTGACTTTCATTGTCAGCCTCATCTTCACTATCATCACATCCCTCCATCACATCGCACGGTTTCTCGTCCTCTTCCTTTCCATCATCTGCTTTCTCGTCATTGTTTTCATCATCGTCGTTCTTCTCCTCAGCTCTCTGTCCTCTAATTTCCTTTTCTTCATCGCTCTCTTCACTCTTGTCTTCGTTGCTACTCTCGTCTTCGCATCCTACCATCTCATCTGTCCCGTCCTGACCCACACACATCTCATCATCGGCTTTTTGTTTCTCACCGTCATCGCTATCTTGATCATCATTTGATGTTCCTGGGTTCTCTCTCCTTCGTTGCGACGTCTCACAGTCATCATCTTCTTCCTCGTCACTGTGCTGCGCAATGTCTTTTCTTTTCAGACCTCGCTTGTCTTCTTTGTCCTCTTCCTTCTTGGCCTTCTTCTTTGCAGGAGCATCTTCATGCTCATGCTCAGCCTCATGTTTCTCCTCCCCTTCGTCATCATCACTGACTTCACCTTCAGCATTTTTCTTCGCCTCCTCTTCTTCACCCTCTGACCCTGAGGGCCTTGGTAGGACATCATCATCATCCTCACATTCCTCTTCCTCCTCGTCCTCTGAGAGTGTGGAGAGTGGGGTGGGTGGGCTCTTCCTTTGGGCCCTTAACATGATGTTTCTTGCCGTGCACTGCTCGATCATGTCCTTTGCCTCTAGTGCCATTTTGCGTACATCATCAACATCGTCAGCATGTTCATCCTGAGACTTCTCTTTTCTTGACATCTTCATTATCGTTTTCCTCAGGTCATCATGCATGGCCTCCAGTTGTTCCAAGTCCCTTTGCCTCTCTCGGGCTTGTGCATCTTTCACACGCCTGTCGTCATCGCTGTCGGAAATTTCACACGTCTCCCCACACGTCTCTCCATCTCTAAAATCCCATCCTTCATTGTCATGTTCTTCATCTTCATCAGATTCATTCTTCTCCTCTTGCTCTGTCTTTTGCGTCTTCGCTGTCTCATCGTTCGTCTCATCCTCTGGTTCTTCCAACTCATCTTCACCCTGTCTATCATCTTTGTCGGATTCATTATCCTCCTCTTGCTCCTTTCTCTGTGTCTCTGCTGTCTCATCTATTGCCTCCTCTTCTGATTCTTCCGGCTCATCTTCATCCTGTCTCTCATCTTGTTGCTGCTGTTCTGGCTCTTCTTCGTCACTGTCTTCTGTGTCCTCCTCCACGACAGGGGATAATTTCTTGTCAGGGGTCTGTTTCGTATACTCCTCATCCTCATCACTATCCTCATCTTCATCCTCTGTGTGAGGGCAGGTGTCACCATGTTCATTGGACTGTTCTTGTTGCGCTTCATCCTCATCATCACTGTCTTCTTCCATGCGCTCATCATCCTGCTGTGCCTCCTGGGGCAAAGCAGTCTCCTCATCTTGATTGTGGTCGCTTTCTTCTTCTGTCTCTGCTGGTGCCACTTCGTCTTTTTCAACGTCTTCAGCCTCACTGTCTTGGCCTTCATTACATTCATCGTCTGTTTCCTTCTTATCATCTTCTGCTCCACTATCTTCCTTGGACTCATCATCATCATCTCCTTCCTCACTGCCATCATCGGTTTGCTTGTCCAACTCATCCTGTGGAGCACCAGATGTTTGTCAAACAAACATGGTTTATGTTTACTCCAAATCCTTCATACCATACAAAATTGGAAAGTTGGGCATGGTGGCGTGTTCTTTTTTATGCTATAATATTCCATAAACGAAAACAAAAAAATGGAAAAGCGAAAACACAATACATTCCTGATACTCCATCAGTCCTGATCCAGTACACCTGGATTTCCACAATCGAGCCTTTGTGGGTTAGGTTGAACCATTTCCCTCCCCCCAAAAAAACAATTCAGAAGATGTTGGGAACCCCAAAGCATCAGGGAAATCCATCCAAATAAACCGTAGAGACCAGCAGCGCACTGTCCACTTCGAAAGCTGGAATATCCGTGTCGACGGGCAGTGTATCCATGACATCCATCGCAGAGCCAGAAGATGATTTCCTGGGCAACCGAATGGAATAGCCAAGATAGACTGTTTTGGGGTCTGGGTATTTTTTTTTGATCCAAACCGACCATGTCCTACATGCAGCGATAGTGGCTTGTGTAGGGACTTGCTGGAGGGAGATACGAAGATGGTTCCCTTGCGCTTTTGCTTCGCATGGTTAAGTAGAACTTGATGGGCTCGATAGGCCTCAGATAGAATATTGATCTCATGAAAAAACAACATAACCACACATTGCACATCATAAGTCATAAGTGGCCTATCCTAGGTACATATTTTGTTTGATGGTCGAGTCACTTGATCGATAACCCAGGCACTAAGGTCTTCATCAGACCTTCCAAAACCTTGCACAAAGTGTGGGCAACATGTATCCAACATTGTTTTGACCGTTTATGCACATATGCTACAAAGGCAATCTACCCACTTAGCAAATCTAAGTTGCGCACACATACGTTTCTTGCGCACCATGCGTTCCACAGCCAAGCGCATGGCAGTCTCTCTGGGAACTCGGGCTAGACCACTTGACTCAAAAGCAGACCGAAGCCATTGATTTTGCCCTATGCGAATGTCACCACCAGGACATAATTCCCCATCCTTTCTGACCTCTACACGACTCATCATCGCACGGGCCATTTTCCTTAGGAGAGAAAAACACATAAACAATCTCAGGTTATCCTATAATCTAAGGCGGTAAGTCTAAAACTGCAGATCAAGGTTCTTCACATCAGCAAGGTTCACCCTTGATCTCGACATGGCTCACCAGCGAGAGAGGGCGAGGAAAGCTAGTAGTGATTCTTACTTCAAAGGTCCCAAAGTTTTTTGTTCAGCTAGTTTCATTGATAAATCCCAGAGAACATCCTGCTAATTTCTGCTATGTCTTGCAGAAGTTGCTGTTGACCTTCCTGTTGGGCCTTGTGCCAGGCTGCAGCAAGCTCATCACCTGCAAACTGGGTGGCCTCAGTGGCAACGTGGAATATTATATCATGATATCACCAAAGTGGGTTACCAAGACCTTAGAAATCTAAGGGGTGCCGCATTGCCACCCCCCTTAAGGGGTGCCTTAGAGCCACCCGTTGGAAGCTTATGGTATATATATAATAGAGATTTGATATTATTTGATGCTTTGCTCCGCCTGGTGCACGTATTTATCGCTTGTGATTATCTTTCAAGACCAATTGAATAGAAAATGGCCGAAACCTCACTGACATCCTTCAGTTTCTCTTCCTCTGCCGCTCAGGGCACCACTTGTGGGTACCAATCGCTGTGCTTCTGAGCTCGTCTGACCCGTGAGGCCAAACAGGTTTTCAAAATGGAGATTTGTCGCTCCAATCTACGACAAACCGTGACTTTGGATTAGTTTCTGTAAACTTCATCTCGGTTTCACGAGAGTCAGTTCAAAATAAGCAATCACGATGCTAAATGACACTAGACTGATCGAATCATGTTTTCTCTTACTTCAATCTGCAGTTAGTGGTGGAACCGATCCAAGATCATCTCTGTACTGCATGCAAATCTAAATATTGATTAAGAAAAAATGGTACATGCATGGTGCAACCTTCTCGCTAAATTCCGGGAGACATCGCGACATCTTGGTGACCAATGAAGTCCGCGTCCCTGACAGACTAGGCAGTAAAACTGCATGCAGCATCCGTCGAATTCACAAAAAGGTGCTGCTGCACGTGTGGCAGCGCTCAAAATCGGCAGTTTATTGAGGACCTTCATGAAATAAACGCCTGGCCTCGCAAAGAAGTCGCCACCAGAACGCTGGAAACATCACAACTACAATGAATACATGATGCGGATTAAATCTGATAAATGGTGCCCTGATCAAATCTGATAAATAGCAGAACGGCCACGAATCTCGAAGATGGGACATGGGTTGCGACAATTAAAGAAAGTGGTGACAAGTCACCCTGTTTGGGTTTGCAAGCACGAACTAATTGAGACAACGTTCCATTTTGGATTTCTGTGATGGAGAAACGTCGTTTTTCCGTGTCTTCTGTAACTTATCTGCTCAGTCGCCCTGGATCTTTGGATCCCAGGCCTGGCAAACTCTGAAATATGCAGTGGGATGGTAGGCTCCAATCATGTCCCACGATTGCGCGAAATGCAGTTCCAAACCAATTCCGAATTCCAACTGGACCTCTACAGATGAAACATATGACACAACATTTTGAGGTCGTTTTGCGGAATCCGTGCATCTCTTTTCTATTGGCACCTGACCACCACTTGAAATCCACTCCATCGAGAAAACACTCCGACCCTTTGGCCGCCTGTGGCCTGACCATCACAGAGACATCCGCTTGCTGCATCTTGCTGCGCTAGTCACCAGCAGCCTTGGGAAGGAGCGTTGCCTGCCCATGCGGCCCATGCCTGCCCTTTTGAACCGTTCAGGAAGAATGACATATGCAAAACTGTGCAAAAAAAAACCATTCAGAAAGTTTAATTGTGACTGAACATCAATTCCCAATTTCTGAAATTGAATGTCTTGGTGGAATGGACTTGAAGAACATCACAGAGCCTGGAGTCAAAATCCTCTCGGCGCGCCTGACGGCGATCTCTTTTCTTCAAGACCTTCTTGTAACGAGCCCCATCCAGCAGCCTTGGCACCCAGACAAGCACCGGNGTCAAAATCCTCTCGGCGCGCCTGACGGCGATCTCTTTTCTTCAAGACCTTCTTGTAACGAGCCCCATCCAGCAGCCTTGGCACCCAGACAAGCACCGGCACCAAACTACACCATCTCAACTCGGGGTAGCGGAAGCTCACAAGTCAACATGGACAAGTCAAGGTGGAAAACAAAACATGTCATGCAACAGACTTTATATATCTTTATATGTTAAAGCATTTACTGATTTACAGAACCAAACTCAAAGAGAGATTGCTCAAACACATGAAGCAGGCCGCAGACTGCTTGCTGTTCATATGCAACATGCAATGTTGGCATCCAATGCATAGGACCTAGGAGTAGTCATGCTCCTTTGATTCCCTTATATTCCCTTCATCAGGTGATCCAAGTATCATCGAAAAACATGTCGGTAAAGCTGAAGTTCACGATGTCAAACAACCACTGGCCATGAATCGTATCGGATTGTCAGTCTGAATATGTCTGAATATGTCTGAATCCTATTTTTGGCAGTCCAGGATTCAACCAGAAATTTCTTTATGGATAGGCAAGGCTAGCAACTCTCGGCATGTCTGCTGCACAACTCCCCTAATCCATGCGATCATAACATCCGTGACGTGGGCATCGACATGCTCGAAGCCAACGCTGTCCTCCACAGCTGCAGCTGAGGAAAACGTAGGTTGAGCCCTTGAACCCTGCTAGCATTGCAACCTGACATGATTACGAGGTCATTGCTGCTATCTTGACAATAAGACTATAAGACCAACCGAAAGTCTCCACAATCCGTAATAAACCTGCAACCCGACTGGGTAAAATGGGCTTCATTACAAGTCCCCATCCACGTGTCNGAAAGTCTCCACAATCCGTAATAAACCTGCAACCCGACTGGGTAAAATGGGCTTCATTACAAGTCCCCATCCACGTGTCGTGAACATGCAGGCGAACACCTAAGAATGTTTTAAGATCTTAAGCGGAGATTCCAAAGTAACTCCTGGTGGACTCTTGAGTTCGAAAAACACACGCACCAAACCCTACAGCGATAGCACAAAACGTCCAACTGCCGTATCAGCTGGAAGCTCAAACACAAACTCTACTGACTCTACTGTATCTGCCCCAAAGAAGTCTTCTCCCTTCCCGGGAGCGCCTNCTCAAACACAAACTCTACTGACTCTACTGTATCTGCCCCAAAGAAGTCTTCTCCCTTCCCGGGAGCGCCTGGATCAAAGACTTCCTTGGAAACGGCTCAGCATGGCTCAAGAGTCACTACGGATGTCCATGATCTGTTGAGGTGTGAGAAAAAATGCGATACACATCGAATCATCCCATCGCATGACGAGTTTCACTTTGATCTCATCCTGAATACTCCAGGCTTTGGCTTCTTCCGAGTCGACCTGGCTGAGAGATTCGATCACCTCATCAATTCCATNCACTTTGATCTCATCCTGAATACTCCAGGCTTTGGCTTCTTCCGAGTCGACCTGGCTGAGAGATTCGATCACCTCATCAATTCCATCGGAGCCCTGTGCGATCTGCCGTTGCATATGATCTGACGCATCCTTTGGCATGATGAACTCCACCTGGCGCATACATGCGCATATGTGGAAATGGTGGAAAGACATGAGCCTGTATCCAACTTGAGCGATATTGAGCAATACATTGAACCAATGATACAATATTCCACCCTGAAAAGATGTCTAATTATTCGTCTCATTCTACTGTACCTACAATAGTAGTAACATATTGCCTTCCCAGAAACACACAATGACAGATCAAAGCTTCGGAAAACGGGGATGGCTGAAAACGTGGCCTGAATCTGAATCGTGGAAGCCACAAATTGCTCGTAGACGGTCCATACACGAGTGAGATACATAGGTTGATCCCAAGTATCCAAAATCGCAACCATTTTGCCAATCCTCTTGAGATTGCTTTCGAACACCTCTTCCAAGTTGTCACTGCCACTGCTGCTCTCTTCAACCAGGATTCTGTACTGGTTGTTCACGAAGAAACACATGAAGAAGTGGCAGGGACCAACCAAATTCTCCTGAAACACCTCCAAAGCGCTCCGGACCTGCATGAGGATGTTTTTTTGGCGATGGGGTTGCTCCAATGTGCACGTTTGCAAAGAGTTTGGGGGATTGAAACCTGAAAAACAGGTTCAACATAGAAGAATGTTATAGTCATTTATAGTTCAACAAATTCTGTATCTTTCTCTGCTAGCTTGCGTAATCCTAAAGTTTCCCTTTCTGTTTCTTTTAATTTGCGCTGCAGTTGAATCGTGGAGCAGACCAAGGCAAATACTTTGGCAAGCAAAACAGCAGCGACCAAATGCCAAATCAGGGAAATATTCGAACAAAGGAAGCAGCAGTCTGATAAAATGTGAGAAAATCAGAACTGTTGTCCTTGTGAATTTCCCAATATCTCGAATCTTTTCATTCCAAGTCAATCCGGTCTTTATATTCTTATGTAGGCTCCGGCAGGAGAACAAAAACATACCTGCTTACCCAAGCGTCAATTGTTTGCAGCCATATATGGTTCCGTGTTCCGTGTTGCTGGCCCCCCCCCCCCCCCCCCAGGGGGGGGGGTCCCCAGGTAGCATCCCCGCCCGTTCTATTTGGAAAGCTATTTGCAGCATTTCTGACTTCCAGCCTCGTATTTCCTAGGTATTTGCAGCATTTCTGACTTCCAGCCTTTCATTTACTAGGTATATGCTACCTTTTGGACGACCTACGTAGTGCATACATTCTCTCAAAGTACCTACGTACTAACGAAAACCATATATATATACATATATATATATATATACTACGTATCTACTTCCCATTTACCTCCACAACTACATATGTTTAACGTATGGTTCCTGCATATACTATTGATATACCACACACATGCGTCTATATCGTACCTTTGAACTACCCACATACTACCTAAAGACGATCTGTATATTCCATATGTACCACCCACCCTCCCCACCCCATAATATATATATATATCAAATGTGAATTGCTACTTCCCTAAGGGTAGCACCAGTTTCCAGTCAGTACGACAGCTGCAAAGCTTATGGCAACGCACACTTTTACCGTTGGACCTGCAATAATATGGGTCTTGAGCCAACACAGCAAGATATGATGTACAAGGTTGTTGACCTGCTGCGTGGCTTCTTCCCGGTAACCATAGTACTGTAGGGATTGGGGTCGTTCCCACCTACATTACATTCGCACCCCCCACAACTAACATCTTCTTGAAGTTAGTCGCAGAGTTAGTGCAGGGAAGATCCCAAAAAAAAATATGCAGGTAAGTTCATTGATTGAATTCGGTTTGAAACCAAATTGGTTGTTGGTATTCTGCAGTTCAAGGCTACGCATTGTACACGGCTTGCTCACTACATCCTATGCACTACCAATGGCACGCTTGGGGCAATGGAAAATGGTGCCTCTCCGTCGAAGTCGACATCACTACCATGCAATGGGATCAGGATTCCACGTCCTCAGTATGAGTAACGTTTCCTCCGTCACCGTTACGTGCAAAACTTAAAATAAAATGTTGGATAGACTAGGATTTTACATCCCCATCCAATTTGGACGTTGTGAGACCGTTGTTATGCGAATTACACCACTCAAAAGTTTGCAGAATCGGAATCATCAGTGGCATCAAATTAGCCGGCTCAAGTTCCTCTCAGGAGGGGTCAAAGTCAACCTCAAAGGACTTTGTGAGCATTGATTGCAGTCATCAGTAATCGCAGAAGACCTATGCAGAGGTCGATAAGTCGAGTCCGCATTAACGTCGATACCCACCGTGCCAATGACGGTGTCCACCAGCGCTCCAATCATTGCGACTTCCTCCGCCGCCCCAACTTCGATCGTCACGCCGCCATGGTGCTTGATCTTGATGTTCTGCATGATANCACCAGCGCTCCAATCATTGCGACTTCCTCCGCCGCCCCAACTTCGATCGTCACGCCGCCATGGTGCTTGATCTTGATGTTCTGCATGATACTCTGTTGTTGGTTTCTCCTTTCCTTTCCTCCCTCCTTTGGTAGGGGCAGACTTAGCTTCGGCACCTAGTGCCCTGGATGGTGGTGGTGGAGTTGGAGGTCGAACTGTACTATGTGTCACCCTTGTTGCTGTCGACGACGAAGATGGTATCGCCGCAGCTTTGGCTTCAGCAGCTCGGGCACCAGATGAATCTCTCTGAAATTCAGCTGGTACTGGGGTATCCACGATCGCCATGATGTGAGCAGGGGAAGAGTGAGTTGCCCATTGGGGACGTTGTGTATCACGATTCTTCTCCCTGTTCCACTCATCGATCGTGGAACTGCCATCCCGTTCTGCATGCACATGTGAATCACTGCCAATCTGCGGTGATCATACCTGCAAGCACAAATCAAATCGACTGGGTTCAGGTAANGCACATGTGAATCACTGCCAATCTGCGGTGATCATACCTGCAAGCACAAATCAAATCGACTGGGTTCAGGTAAATGGTGTTGATAAACCGTTGATTTCTGAAGAAATAGACAGCGGTCGCACCATAAGCACCAGCGATGAAACGCCTCATGAACCTCGATTGTTCTTGCAAATTAGCAACAGCCAATTCATGTGCAATTTCTTCCTCAGTAGCCGTCTCCCTCCTCATTTTCCTTCTGTCTGAGTCAGCAACTGCAAAATGAGCTTTGAACTCCTCCGCAGTATAGCCACACTCAAAAATGTACGTGGCCAATCTCTTGAATACCAATGATCCATGGTATGAACGTACATAACCATCTAGTCCTTGATCAAATTTGGACTTCTTGTTCATCCAGTCTTGGTAGTAGTCCTCCAACTGTTCATCAGTGGGCTCAATGAGTTCGCCAGCGTTGTCGATACCCAAATACGGGATCTTCGGATCGAGGTCGATCCTCTCCTCTGCCTTATCGGCATGGGCACTCGCCAACTTCCCGATGTCCCCACAGAAGAGACTATGATACCTGGCGAGGAAGGTCCCCAAGTTGTTGGCAATCATGAGGATCACAATGTGGATCAGTTCTGTCTGTGCATCTCCGATGATGCAAGGTTCTTGTGGTAGAACTTTGGAGCTAAATTTGATCCTGTTCATCNATGAGGATCACAATGTGGATCAGTTCTGTCTGTGCATCTCCGATGATGCAAGGTTCTTGTGGTAGAACTTTGGAGCTAAATTTGATCCTGTTCATCCATGCAGGAAAATCTCTAGCATCTCTCACTCCACTTGTTGCTCCTCTCGCCTCCTCACTCTCGGCCATCTGTTCCTCATCCAAGAATTCATCAATGTCGTCTTTTTCTGTTTCTTTGAATCTAGCATTGGATTCATCGGGGTTGACATTTGCACCTTCCATCTTCTCATCTGTGTCCTCTTCTTCGTCTACCTCCACCTCTTCATCGAGGAAATCTTCTTCATCCAGATCTTCTTCTTCTTTGACATGCTCCCATGTCTCTTTCACGTGATCTCGTACATCATCTTGATCTGGATCATCTTCGGGGGAATACTCACCTCCCGTTGGGATAGTTTTCTTCTTTCGCCATCCATGACTGATGAGCTTACCACTGCATACAAAGCAAATTGACATCATGTCGNTCGGGGGAATACTCACCTCCCGTTGGGATAGTTTTCTTCTTTCGCCATCCATGACTGATGAGCTTACCACTGCATACAAAGCAAATTGACATCATGTCGTGCGTTTCAGACAAACATGCTGGGCACAATCGATGACTTGCTTGCCGTGGCTTGTAGATCAAGGCAATCAGAGACACTGCTTCGTTCCACTTTGGATGCCCAGGGAAAAGAGTNACATGCTGGGCACAATCGATGACTTGCTTGCCGTGGCTTGTAGATCAAGGCAATCAGAGACACTGCTTCGTTCCACTTTGGATGCCCAGGGAAAAGAGTAGTTCTCGTCGTGTGGAATTTCTGAATCTCCTCAAGCTTTTCCACCGTCTCAGATGCTTCCTGCTTGTTCTGCTGGATTGTTTCCTCCAAGATCTTCTTGAACTTTTCAATCCTGGCCACAATCTTCGCATCATCGACTGACAACACCATCTGGGCTTCACCATTCTTGATCAACAGTCGTCTGAATGTTCCCCTGGTTTCTTCGTACCATACAGCATCAAATGCAGAAAAGGGAATTTCACGTTGCACAAGAATGTGTCCATCAGCTGACAATCGAGCACCATATTCCATCAATCTTGCTGAAGTCACATAGATGTATACAGATGGAGATGGTACCGACTTGAATTCAACCACTTTCAATGGACCCCGCTGTGAGCGTTGGTCCCATGGAGCAAATGGAACGAAAAATGTTGAACCACGGTCTCCGTCGCCACCNCTTGAATTCAACCACTTTCAATGGACCCCGCTGTGAGCGTTGGTCCCATGGAGCAAATGGAACGAAAAATGTTGAACCACGGTCTCCGTCGCCACCAGGGCGCAATCCTTCTGAAATGATCCTCATCCCAAACACATCAAGTCTGGTGCGATGATATCCTCCATTCAGGATCTGAGCTACTCCTGGATTGATCTTATATGATAATCTCCATTCATCGATTCGTACTCCTTCTGGTCTTTTGGAATGCGACATAGGTGCTCTCACTGCCACTGGCCAAAGATAGATATCATCATCATCTTCGTTGTGGATGCTAGTACCCATTATGTCGAGCTTGTTGAGGTCCAAATAGCTGCAGAAGACTTTCTCCTTCTCCCCATCGGATTGATAGAGCCTCTTCAACTCACCTCTTTTAGCCACCAGAGCTAGCACTTGAGCACGAATGCGATTTTGGGCCTTGAACTCATAGTAGATCGTCTTTCTGAAATTGTCCCAGCGCTCTAGTACTTCACCTAATTGAAGTTGGCCATGCTTGTGCCGTTTGCTGTCGACCCATGCAGGATCGTGCTTCATGAATGTGTCAACATCCACCCAGGCTCCTTCATCACAACGGTTGGGTAGAAAAGGAGACGACAGTTAGAATTTGCCGACAGCATGCCTGAGGATAGCATTGAATCTTTTCGATTGCTGATCGTACCACGCTGGGATTTGAGCTTTTGATAGTGGTACCCAATCCTCATTGGTGAACACAGGAACTTGACTCCAACCTTTGCCAGCATATTCTGCACCTTTGATGTTCATCAGCTCCAAACGTCCAATGATGAGACCATTGGTGTGGAGTTCAAGGTTTGCATATTTATGCTTGGTCTGATCGGATTCAGCTGGATGTCGGTACCCAACCCTGCCCTCGACATAGTCCCGAACTGAAGACACAATCGGTGGGGATTCAGAGCTCGCACGCTCAATGAGCAACTCCATCTCCCATTTGTCCTTCGGTCCTCCACGAGATATATCTACATCGTTGACCAGGTATTCACCTCCATCAGCTCTGTCCCCGATCTCATTCATGTATGTTGGGGTTGAATACTCACACGTCTCAATCTCTTCAGTGGTCATTTGTGTAGGCCTAGTCCATCTCCTCTTCCGTGGGAATGAGGTCTTGGGCAACTTGTCCTTGCGACCACGTGATGACTTTGTCGTCTTTTCCGACCTCGAAGGTNCCTAGTCCATCTCCTCTTCCGTGGGAATGAGGTCTTGGGCAACTTGTCCTTGCGACCACGTGATGACTTTGTCGTCTTTTCCGACCTCGAAGGTGGTGATTTGGATCCATTCTCCAAGTTGGTCTTGATCAAGTTCAATGATATGGCCATCTGTACTTTCCCTGGCTCTTGGCATTCTTCAACTTGATGTGCACCTCCACATACAAAGCAAAAGTTGGTTGATCCGGCGCCATCCACTAGGCCTTCAAATTGTTCAAACAATCCTCGAATGCCCATTCTGCGNATCCGGCGCCATCCACTAGGCCTTCAAATTGTTCAAACAATCCTCGAATGCCCATTCTGCGCCTCTTCGCTTCTTTCTGAGGTTCATCATCTTCATCATTCCTCTCATCATCACCCCCCATGTCCGCATCACCTTCTTCAAAGGGCTTGTCCTCGTCATCCATCTCATCATCATCACCGCAGGGCTCGGTCGGGGCTTCCTCCGCCGTAGGCATAAAGTCACCCTCTTCCTCCTTCTCATCAGATGAGATCTCGATGGGCAATTCATCCTTCCTCTTCGGTGGATTGGGCATTCTGGTGATTGAGTTAGTTGCAAGTAAGCCAAACACACCAGCCTCATTTAGGACCTGATTGACCACTTGAACTTCAACAATTGGAACGTGAGCTTTCTTTGATCTGCTTCTTTTGGTATTATCGGTGGTTGCCTGTCTGCATGAGTTGGTGAACATCCAAAAGGACTCTTCAATGCCAGAAAGACATGCTGCAGGATCATCCCCCCATCCTGAAAATAGCATGGGGAACTGAATCGCAAGCTCAAACATGCCCAACCAGAATTCCATGATGTCACCCACATATTCGGCCGAAGGATGGCTCCCAAAGATGTTGTAGAACTCNGGGGAACTGAATCGCAAGCTCAAACATGCCCAACCAGAATTCCATGATGTCACCCACATATTCGGCCGAAGGATGGCTCCCAAAGATGTTGTAGAACTCGTCAGTCGACAACACTGTCTTGACATAGTCATGATATGCCACATTTCCTCCATCCCAAGTCAAGCGGTAAAACCATCGGGTTGATGGCATATTCCTCGCTGCCACATTTGCATCATCTCCATGCTCGTTGAAGAAAGGGTCATGGTTCTCGTAGGAGCTCATCCTGTTCCAGTTCGCCGAGCAGTTTAGGCAGGATCTGTAACATTCTGTGTTGGTATTCCAAATGTTCGGGTTGTCAACGGCAGCACTGCAAGCGTCACAAATGACTTCAGACAAATGGTGCACTTCTAACCAGAACTCTTCCGGGTCGTAGTTGGGCTCCGGACGGAGAATACCTCTCCTCACATCATTCCACCGAGTCCGTTTGCTCAATCTTTTGAGATCAATCATGCTGCCGAGGACTTTTGAGGAATCTGAGTTCTTTTCAGTACTTGACTCTGTATCACGTGGGATGACAGAAGGCCAATCCGTGCATTCCTGAGTCAATTGAAGATCCAATTTAGAANAGAATTGGTCTGGTGAATGCATTCCTCATTGATACAGTTCATCAAACTGTCATCAAGTCCACAAAGCAACATCATTTTCTGTCTGAACAACATCTTCTCAATGTATGCCCAGATGATCTCCTTCTTTTCTCCTCGTTTCCAAAAGTGTGGGCCCCCTCCACAAGCATACATCCCCCTCCAGAACTTCTCATTGCTGGACTGCAGAATTCCGGCCGATCGTAGCCGTGTCGCCAATTCATTCATCACTGGTGCAATGGCAGCCTTGGATCCCAGGAAGTTTGCATTGCTCAAGAGATTCACGAAAATGGGGGTCGGTGAATATTCCTGAAGGACTTCAATGTGGTTTGCAACTCTCTCTACATAGCCATCCACATCCTCGAAGTGCCTGTCTTGATCTTTGATGAAAGTGTTGAATGACAACCATACATGGACTGTCACACTCTTGTGATCATCTTTCAAACCCAAAAGGTAGTTGGTCGCTGAGGCAAACAACGAGTAGAGGGCTTCAGGGTTGTTGCGTTGGTCATACTCCATCTGGAACACTTTCAAGACCTTGACACCAATGTTCTGCACTCCAACTTCAATGTCGTGCACATTTCCCTGGTTTGACTGCGTATACATCCAGTTCAGTCAGTGGTCCTGCCACAACCACCGGGCATGTAGTCGACCAAGACGATCCCAATTGGGAGTCCATGGTGCATCAACTACTGCTTGTCCGAGGGTGTTCCTCAATTGCTTGATCTTCTGTTGGACCGTAGCAGTGGCATTTTCCAACTTCCCTGAAAGAGTAAGCAGCATCAACACTTCAGCAACTGGATAGCATCCACTCTTGATGAGTCATGGCGATGTGATGATACAACTTCAGCCACTCCTTGTCATCTGCATCAGTGATGCTCTTCTCCATCAAGACCGACTCCGCAACAACTCCGTATGTTGTAGCCGCATAAAAGGTCAATCTCCTCAAATACTGTCTCCATCCCTTGTTCTCACCGAACTGTGACGTGGCCTGAGGCCCTTCCACCAGAGACGGAACATAGAGATTGGCACCCGCGACAAGCAGGCGGACTTTGGTGTCACGGTTCAGGTAATCACGGGCTTCATGAGTTATGGATGAAATGCCATTTGGGAAGCGTCGGCTAACCCATTCCTCACTTGGAACATAGTATGGGTCGTCACTTGCTTGACCAGCGGAACTTTGAGGTGGAGGTTCACCAGATTGACCTGGTTGTCTTGGCATCCTCTTCGGCTGGATACGAGGGCCCTCACGTTGTGATTGGCTTTCCCGAGCAGCCTCAGCTTGCTGCCTCTCCTCCGAGTCCTCAGTGGGGTCGACCCATTCTGGGTGTCCAAATGGTGATGGATCTTCAGGCCTTCTTCCATCTCCAAATTCCAGAGGTACTCTCCAATCCTCAANGTCGACCCATTCTGGGTGTCCAAATGGTGATGGATCTTCAGGCCTTCTTCCATCTCCAAATTCCAGAGGTACTCTCCAATCCTCAAACCTGTGGGTTTCAGCCACGGTGGCACCCTGAGTATCAGACATCTTGGTGGCAAACTCAGTGAAAGCTTTCATACATTCCAATCTGGCTTTCCTGGCATTGTAGTTTGCACCTTCCTCAGCAATGCTGACATTGAAACCTCTGTTGAGTAGAATGTCATCCGGAATATCATGACATGCAATGACTTCATCTTGGAGACTTTGACATGTGTTCACCTTCCACATAGTGTTGTAGTTCTCTCGGGCCTTGTTCTTCATCAGTTCAAGTCTCGATGAGAGCAATATCACACACATGAGGTGATTCTGGGCAGCTGATCGCCCTTTCCCATGATCTCTCACAGTCCCTGCAAAGTCGAGCATAATGTCCTGAAGGACCACTTTGTCATTGGGGAAGTTCATGTTATGGAACCTCATGGCATATCCAAGGTAGTTCACCTCCTTCCTCAACAATTCAGTGATCTCCGGATAGAACTTGTCGGCAACCTCACTCCCGGGGTTGATCTGAGACGTTTCCCTCATGATCTTGGTGTAGTCAGCGGTCCTTGTCAGGGCTANGAACTTGTCGGCAACCTCACTCCCGGGGTTGATCTGAGACGTTTCCCTCATGATCTTGGTGTAGTCAGCGGTCCTTGTCAGGGCTAACCAAGAGGCTGGATGTGGTTCTGAGTCAATGATGGTGGCCATCCCATAAAGCTGGATACGTTCAGCTAGGAATTCTTCTGCCTGCGTGACCGACCATGTTTCATTGATTGGCTTCGGCACAAACTGCAGATATACGTACGCCCAGAACTCATCTAAGCGGTGGTACATGTCTTCTTCCACAAAGGGTGAGACAGCAGAAGGTCCACCGTCAGCAGCAATGCACATAGACTGGAATAGTTTCAGGAAACGTTCCCCTTTTCTGATGAATTGTGCTCCATTGCAAGTTTTCTCTGAGATCTTGCAGCATTTCATCATGTTGTGGAGGATGTGGACGCCCTTCCCAACGTTTGCTTCCATGGTTCTACTATTTGCAAAGTGAGCCAAGTACACTATGATTGGTGGCATTCCACATCTAATCCAATCCCTTGCTACTGAATCGGGAATCACATTCTCAGGTTTACCACGTGAGTCCTTGATCTGGGGTGGTACTCCTCGTGTCAAACGTCCTTCCTTGATGTTCNCACATTCTCAGGTTTACCACGTGAGTCCTTGATCTGGGGTGGTACTCCTCGTGTCAAACGTCCTTCCTTGATGTTCTCCATCGTCTTCAAGGCGACTCTAATCCGCACCTGAGCAAATTGATCTTCTTGTCCAAACTCTCCTGCAGAACTACTACTGGCAGCCATGACTTCCAAAAGTGTCATGTTTCTCGCATCGAGCCTTATACAGGCAGATTCGAAAAGCACAGGGCAGGGTAGTGAGGTCCGATCCCGTAGAGATTCGAATCTCGGAATATGCAGTGAAGAGCAAAGGATGCACGAGACGGCACGGGCGAACAGTGAAATCCAGGGATCCTCACTTCGGCATGCACAGACCGTCGTCGTTGACCTCTTGAATGGACGTCTGCGGTGGTCGACTGAATCGGATGCATTGATCTCACGTTCGAGATCTTCAAGTTTCACTGATCTCCATTGTTTACACACTTTAACATTTACATGCTTCTGATTTCTGACGACATGGTCATTTATTCCTCTCATGATAATTNCACTGATCTCCATTGTTTACACACTTTAACATTTACATGCTTCTGATTTCTGACGACATGGTCATTTATTCCTCTCATGATAATTTTGGCGATCCACTTCGTATAGATTTGAGTTTTCTTCGTTTCTCTTCCAGCACATTCCACATGTTCATGGCTGTGATCACATGTACGTCTCAACTTTGGAAATGACACCCCCCAANCTTCGTTTCTCTTCCAGCACATTCCACATGTTCATGGCTGTGATCACATGTACGTCTCAACTTTGGAAATGACACCCCCCAACTGACAATCTTCCAAGGTTTCTTGATTGGCATGGGAACATCATGATGTTGGGACTTCAAGCCATACATGCATCCATCAAATTTGTGAGTGTGACAAACCGTTCCATCGACTAGTTGCATCATTCTCCCATCTTTCCAATAGTCACAACCCCTGGGCAATTCAAGAAGAGCGGGTGCTCCCATGTTGATCATTTCACTCAACACCTCTGCAAACTCCCCCCAAAGCGCCCAGAAGATATGCTTCTTTGCTTCGATGAGATTGGATGTCTCTTCGGAATGGGTAGCCAACTATGCCAAGGTACCCCTTGGTGGACACGTTCCAGCTGCAAAGAAAACTGTATCAAGCTTGGTCCTTATGCATCTTCTAGCCTTGCTGCGTCCATATGGAGAGAGAAGGTCATCATCTTCCGTGATCGGAACCACATGAAATCTGATGTCATCCTTCATGGTGTTTTGCAAGAAGGTAAACCAATTCCTCTCTTCCCAACACAGCAAGACAAAGCATGGAACAGCTCGAGGAACTTCGATCAAATTGATGGTCAGGGAATGTTTTGCAAATTTAGATGTCATCATGTCACAAGCTGATTTGGCGAAAGAAAATTCAAGTGTCCGATTCTGTCTTTCTCTCCATAGGATAACACTGACCATGGGTGACTCAACCTCATGTTTGCTCACAACGATGTGATACTGGTATGGAATGAAAACATCGGTCAAAGGGATCACCGCAAGGTCTACACAATGAGTGCAGAGAGTGATGACTCCACTATTGATCTTATAGCTCCCTTTCCTACCATCATCGATCTTGGCATTGGCGAGTACCTTAAATCGTGTTTTCCCGGTCCAAAACTCATTTGATTTATTGGTTGCTTCCATGTTGTCACCCTTGAATCTCCAGACATCTTTGACTATCCGAGTGTTGGTACGAAAACGTTGTTCGGTCTCCCTCTCATCACAGATGATCCTAGGGTCACAAGGACAGTCTTCGCCATCCTGTGGTACGAAATTTCGCCTTCTCGGAGTTTGATGAATTCGAATCAAAGTCTCATTGCCTTCCCATTCACAGTAGTCTTTACATTTCTTGGCATATTCTGTCGACTTACGGGTAGCAGTGGTACATGGAATCGAATCTGTAATTTCAAAATCCGGCTGAACGTTAGCACCAACCGCTTGTGTATGCCACCCCTCACTCCCCCCATGAACAAGGCGCATAAGCGTATTGATCACACGAGTGGCAGGCTGTAAACACTGGT
>BGPT01002977.1:0-14893 GCA_003297045.1 Symbiodinium sp. clade C Y103
TTTCTCAACAAGAAAACTAATTGTCTTCGAGTCCGGGCCTGTGGGCCAATGTCTTCTCTGACGCGCTCCCCCTTGCCATCGACAGGGGTCGGCGGATTATATATATACACACACACCTACACACACACACATATATATATAAGAAACATGATCACAGTGAGAGATAGAGATAGAAATTAGAGATAGACACAGAGAGAGAGAGAGAGTGAATGGATACATTCATGCAATGCATACGTACACAATCATGCATAGATACATATTCTATATGTATACATGTATATATAAACATGTATAAACAGAGTATATATATGTATATATACACAGTATATGTTTGTATTGTAAGTTGGGCGTATATTTAAAAATGTGTATATAATATAATGTTCTTTCTGTGTATGCTGCATCGTGCCAAAGCCGCTTCCTGACTTCGCTCAAAAAAACTCCGTGAGAATGGCCAGGCATGCAACTCCCTGCGGCCAGCCATGACCCTCACAGCATTTTGGCCGATGTTCGCTGGTTGTTTGTTGCGTTGTAGGATCCACCAAGCATCACCAAGCAATGTGGCTGGAGCGATGGTGTGGATCATCCAAGGAGGTGTAATGAGGTGAACACAAAATCATCACATTTGTTGATACCACATTTTTCACTCACTATGTTGTGACCTGGAAGACCACATGCTTAAAACATGCTTCCTGGAGAGGTCGATCAGTTTCCTATGGAGAATCACCATAGTGAAATCATCGAACTAGGCCATGTTTCATGGCAAACTGTTGAATTACGAGATCATCATTGGTTACATAAGGTACATCAACATGTACATAATACATATATAATCATATATAATCATCTATATATATATATATATGTATAGGTGTGTGTGTGTGTGTCAGTGACATGTTCATGTTTTGATTGTACAATGATGTAAAATCCATCAAAACCCTATCAATCCGCCATGATGCCAAGGCTTCTGGATCCTGGCGCTCCAAGGCCGGACACGCAAATTGGATTAGTGATATAAGTGATACCATTTTTGGCATACACGTGATTTTTTAATGTACAATGACTATATGTATATATATATATATGTATACACACTTTTTGTGTATATGCATGTGCATATATATATATATTCACATATGTGATGTATTGTTACATTTATGACGTATGATCATAAGTTATGATGTGTTTTGTGTCTACTATACTAATGTCATTTGCCATCCTTCACCGTGGTTTCCGAACTGGCATGACTCCAGCCAGCCAACGGCCGTACATCACCTTGACGTTCCGGCATGTGCATCAAGCTAACCGGCTCAACAGTGGAGATTTATGGCAGGAATTTTCTTCCTGTTCGCGATCATCGTGGTGGTGGCTTACCACGTGATCCTTATTGTTTTGTGGGCCGCCCCGATGACCACTCGCATGCAGAAACAATTTTTCCTAACAGCGCAAGTGCTCAACGCTTGGTCCCTTGTAAGCACTTTGGGTGCTTGATATTCTATGTGTCGTATGAACTGGCTCAAAATATCATGCCGATTCCAGAGCAACTGTCCGATCCTTGCTTTTTGGAAGAGATGAACACTCTTCTGTGATGCCTTTCTGATTCGATTCATAACTTGTGACGCTGAACGAACACAGCACTTTGGGTTTTCACTGATCCACAAGGGCCACCGGCCACCAGCGGCCACCAGCGGCCACGACTAGGAGCGGCCTGGACGTTTTCTGCGTGACAATCCTGGCTGGAGTTCTGGAGATCCGCCAGTTTGCTAACTTCATCGTGGGAAACAAGTGCGTCAACGCCTTAGTGCGTGCGTTGTAGATCTGTTAAGATCGATGAGAAGCATGTCCACACACAGACAACCACTATGTATACATATGTATACATACATGTATGTGCATACATGATCATATAATATACATACAAATACATAACAAGGGTGACACCTGTCTATGTTTTTCTTCTTGGGGCAATGATACAATTTGCTCTGAAGGAGCATTGGAGGGTACCTGAGAAGTGTTTTTTGATCAACGGCGAATGCAGAGTAGTAGATAGTTTTTTTGCCTTCGTTTGACAGCAAAGCAGCCAAGCAGCATATTTGGCAAGGTCGCAGAGGTAACTCATGGTATATAGATGTATATGTATATAGACTAGGTCACGTAGAACAAACGTCATTTTGATGTGCTCGCCGTTTTCTTTGTGAAGACAGAGTCACAAACGCAGGGAACAAGACAATGTGTTATTTGTTCAGAAGTAGGCATTAAATAAATAAATACATAAACAAATAAATAAATAAATATATATATATATATAAGTATATATGCAGCACAGTTCTTGTTTTATTGGTTGGTTTCATAGGAATATTATTGGTAATTGTTTGAGTCAACCCGCTGCCTCTGGGGCAGTTTTTTGAAGATTGACACGTATTGTGACATTCCCTTATCATGATCATGCTTTGCGATAGTGGCAGACCTGACCTTCGCAACAGTGGTGCGGCCAAAACCCAGGATGGCATTGATGCTCTTCTCGCAAAGAGCCCGTTGGCTGACCAGATGCCAGGCAATTCCTGGGCCACCGCGGATGTTTGATGCAGGGATTCAGCAGAAAGTACCGCCTTCAACAGTTGATTTGCACATGTTTCTTTGGGATGATACCCTCTAGTAAACTAACATAGCTATTGAAAATGGCCATTTATAGTGGATTGTCCCATTAAAAATTGTGATTTTCCATAGCTATGTTACTTTACCAGAGGGTACCTTGGGGCCTTGGGTCAATTTGGGTTTGAATGCTACCTGGATCATCCTGGATCCTTCCAAGCTGCAATTTCCACCACTGTCCCTTGCTGCTTCAAGGTGGTGTTATCACCTGCTTTGACGTTGACTCCACTTTAAGAGCAGGCTACATTGTCTTGGCAGTGGCACCTCAGCTTGAACACATCTCAACACATGTTAAATCCAAGTGTGAGTTTATTGTCCAGGATGTATCTATGGCATGACATCGCAAGCGCTACGCCAATCTCAGGCTGTGGTCATCTCCACAATCACTGGCCAAGTCATGCTTGCCAAGTGCAGTCACGCTCTTTGCCGCTTCACCGCGCTGTCGTCATGGCTTTTTGTGATCTTTGGACCCCTCAACTCTTGGGATGATCTTCGGGCCCTAAAAGGATCCCCTAAAACAGGAATGGTTTCAATGGTCAGTTTTGTAAAAATGTTTCTTTCATGCGTGATTTGTGGATGTTCAAGATGATCGCAGAACAGTTTGTTGCCATGCAATCTCCAGCTCTTGACAGTCAGCCGTAGCCTAGGTGCGCCGCCAGAGTAGCCAGAAGCATCGAAAAGTTCTTGCCCGAATGACTCTCCGTTCCCTTTGTGCGCACAAAAAAAAGCTGTAAATTGACTATTGATCCAAAGCGAGGAGCTGCAGAATTGCACTCCAGAAACTGCGACGTATCCAGAAAATTTACCTGTATCCATTGTATCCTCCTGAGGGTAAAGAACTTGGAAGACGTTGGAAGATAGGGAAAGTGGTGAATTAGTGGTGAATGTCAATGGGCTCTTTTTCTTATTGCCTGGAGGATCCTCAAAGTGTGCTCAGTGCACCGACTGTGTTCGCCTCGCTGCTACAGGGACGAGCGTTTTCCGTGCTGAAATATACTGGAAGGAAACCCAACGACACGTCACAAATTACCTCCAGTTACTACCTCGGCATCCATGTACTTCGCCAAGTAGACCCTCCCAAAAAAGGTTTTGTGATTACTGACTGATGTTTACCCTTTTTCTAGCTTGGTTTGTTCAACTCCATGCCGTGTTTACCGCGGCGGTGACGTCCCCGGGACTTTGAAGGAAGTCCGGCGCGATTGCGGATTCAGTCTCTCTTAAAAGAAGTGGCAGCTGCCGAGCACGGGCTAAGGGACGAAGCAGAGAAGAGAGCAAGGCATCATAAGGCCTTTCATGCGAAATCTTGCGAAATGTTGGATGGTTGTAGCATGGCCATAGACGTTTGGGTCACGAAAGGCGCCATCTATAGCCGCTATGGCCATTGACGGCACGTCTGAGGCCAGAAGATGGGGTGACTTGCTGTGGTGGTGTGCTTCTAAGCGCCAACTCTCCATGGCAGGATCAGCAAAGGATCAGCGTACACCGTACTGCTATGGCAACAGCTTGGGATTGCTGCTCCAAGACCAAACCTCTCCTTGCTTTCAGTCGTTCATTTCTGATAGCATGGAATTGTCATGACCATGTTGGTCTCCTATCAAATCTTCTTGATGTAGTTGGTCCAAGGCAATACATCGGTCAGACAGCTCAGTGGCTACCACTGTCTTCACCAATGACTTACTGGTGCTAAACGTAGGGAATCGGGGAATGGAATGATTGTAAATAGTGAATAATAGTGATGGATTGGGTCATGAAACCCCATTCCCTACGTTTAGTGCCAGTAAGATGACTTGGAAGTAGAAAATGAAGTGGACATAAGTGGACTTTCTCTGAGGTTCAGACTTTGTCGATGCCCGTTGCCCAACAGGGCAGGTCGCTTTGCATGCTGCTGGGCTCTTATCTCTCTCTGCACCGTATTCGAGGGATCAGACAAGAGTGTTTCTTTTTGAGAACCAGGATGCAGCTCACAAGAACGAGCTGGCACTCCAGCACATTTTCCAGGCCAGTTCCGAAGAACACCAAGCGCGGGGCATACGCAGGGCTACAAAAAGCGGGCATGGCATGAAATGACGACGCAGGGACTAGGGTCAGAGGGTCAGGAGCGCGCGCCCCAAACGCCCCTTCCTCGTCCATAGTCTGACCAATTCTTGTCGTACCAGGCACTCTGCGAGCGAACAGCTACGTTGAAGGAGTACCCTAAGAACTCCACATTAACTCCAAGCCAGAAACTCAGATGGCATACTCTTCAAGCGTTTCCACCACACTCATTTCCGGGCCTCAGCCCTTGATCCATCCTGATACTTCAACAATCCTCACCACATATATCTCTATAATATTTACATATATATATATATACATATGTGTTACATATATATATATATACATGTGTTACATATATATATATATATATGTATATATATACATATGTGTTGTACATATGTGTATGTGTGTGTGTTATAATATATATATATATATGTGTGTGTGTGTTATATATATATATATGTATGTATATGTGTGTGTGTGTGTGTGTCCAGATGTAATTATCCATATATTTTAATATGTTTTGATGATTTCCGAGGTGGTCCGCCTCGAAAGGGCTCACCTTGGTATGCTAAGCCTGCCCAGCACCATCCTCAGCGACGTGGCGCAGCGTTGAAGGGTCAGATTTTTTCTTCATCAGGTGCGGAGGAGAGCGTCTTGACAACATGACCAGGGAGGTCGCTGGGAGGGGGTGAAGAACAACGAGGAAATCGATGGAAATCGCTGACAGAAAGTTTTAACCAAAGGATTTTCATTCGCTTTCAGAATCTTTCAAGATTTGCTAATATTGTATATATATATATGTGTGTGTGTGTTATTAGTTATTATGTTCATTCATTTATATAATATCGTTTAATATCATTTAATATCATTTTAAATCATTTAATATAATTCAATATCTTTTAATATCATTGAATATAATGTGTCAATACACATCAATAATATGTTAATATCATACATATATACACACATATTTATATCGACTTATTTAATCATGCTCATCTGAAAGTCCTGCTAGGCAACTGAAGCCAAGAGCTCAAGCCATTGGTGGCGCCGCGAGGCCTTGGGTGTGTATCCGAATTAATGCCCTCATAAACCACCATCCCACCATCCCCATAACGCTGCCTGGCGAGGTTCAAGATGCTGCCAGGCAAGCTGCAAAGGCACTGGGAAGATCTCCGCCGCCATCAGATCAGGCACGCAGCATTGAAGAACCCATAGCACTGCTATGATTTGCTACGATTCACTGGGTTAAATCTGCGTGAATGTGGCAAACCCAATCCCATAAACCATACCCAAAATCACCATTTTTATGGGTGTTCTAAACCATCACCAAATGGTAGGTTTATTATTGGGTTTCCCACATTTGTCTCAATCCTGCCTATGATGATGATCCCAATTGGCGTTATTTTTTCTCGGCATTTGTTACCACCAACTAGACAAAAAATATCGAGTTTGAACCAACAATTGACAATCCCAGCAACAATCTCATATGATCCATCTATGGAATACTCATCACCAGACCCAAAAAGTGACCCAAATACAGGTATAAATATGCCGTGCATGGAGCATTTGGGCATGCCAACGTATTGTTTCATGCTGACATTCATTGACCATGTCGGCTCGTCGGCTCCAAGAATGTGCAGTGGAGAGGTGAGAACCCTCACAGACCATCTGCAGCCGTATGGTTCTTCAAAGCACACCTAGGCGCTTGTGCTCGTTCCGTGCTCCAAACTAAGTTGGAACCACGCCAAGTTTTGAGGAGGTGGTGTGCCTCTCCAGATGGCAATGGATGATGCACAATTCCTTGCGTTTCTTAGCTTTATCCACTGCAGTGTTGTAGTGAGCGCATATATGAAAGCATTGAAGCCGTGAAAGGGATATAAGAATGGAATTCTCACAACATAAATCAACCTGGTTACGCCTGGTTGTTAAACACTACCGTCTTTGATATATATATATATATATATGGCTGCAGCTCAATCTAAAAGGTCCTGATCCATACCCCGGACCCACAGGCGATCCATACCCCCGATCCATACCCTCGATCCATACGTTTTGAAGAGATTGAATTCATGTGAGACCATTTGTGTAACTCCTTCCCTCGTACGTCCGGATCACCGCGTACCGATCCGACGAATCCATACCCGTTTTTGAGCCATAGCCATATATATATATATACCTATGTATATATATATATATACGGCTTCAGGGATATATACAATATTCGTTTGTGTATGTTTGTGTGTTTGTGTGTGGAGAGAGGTGGAGAGAGATGAAGAGAGAGAGAGAGAGAGGGGGTTTTAGACTGGGTCTACATTCCTTTTTATTTTGATTATTTCTTTTTCACATGACACGAGGCTAGCAAAGGCTTTGGCACAAGAGGTCCCCAGCGCTTTCCCTAAACGCTGCCGGGAAGCGGTTGAAGACCTTCTGGAAAAAGCAAATGAGCCTGCGAAAGCAAACGAGTTTTCTGCGGAACGCCAATGTGGGTGCATCTGAACATGTTGTATGCTATGGTGTATTGCATAAACTTATTTGAATGGGGAAACTATGGAAAAATTATGATAAACTTTCAAATTGATTGATTTTGTTTTTGCAGTGCCATGGCCCTCTTCCAAGTTTGATAGAAGGCACATGCATGTGAGCAGTTTCGATGAACCAAGGTTGAGAGAGAGAGAGATAGAGAGAGAGAGAGAGCCCCAGTAGTAATGACATGAGAAGCCAAGATCACGATGCCTGAAGTGCTTTAAATCGTTGGTATGTTTGTGAGACAAAGCTGTTGCATCTTGTTGGTATCTGAGGAGCGTGGCAAGGACTTGGCACCAGATTTGTGCAAGGCACTCATCACCTTTGTTGGTAGTGTAGCAGCCCCGCGGGTGGCAATGCAGTGCTCGCGACTTGGCTCGAACGGGAAACTCAGTGGTGCCAAGGCCAAGTCATACCAGGGAAGGGCTGGTTTGTTCAGCAAGTCATAGCAAGCCCATTTTGATCATGGGAAATCTCGTATCCAAAGTCGACCATGGTGACATCTTGTGACCGATGATTTCTTGTGCGATGAGCTCTGGAGGTCGTTGCAATTTCAATGTCTGGAGCTTTTGGCCCGTGCAGGCACGGCACGGCCATTAGATGCTGCAGAAAATTCTTGGTCATGTGCCAGTGGTGTGACCATACTTGGAAATTGTAGGTCGTGATGGAAAGGGACAGGTGAGGGGAAGTTTGAATCAAAAACGGAAAGGTGTTGGTTCTGCAGGCTTGGCGGTCAAGTCCTACGAAGAGGATGCAAGCAAGGCTGACGTGCAAGCCTTTTTCTTCAAGTTGATGAAGAAGGAGGAGCCTTTCATGCAAGTTCTTGGCAAAACAGTGTGGAGAAAGATCAAAAAGCCTTTCACATCTTGCTGTCAAACTGAGGGAACACTTTGACCTGCTTACCTTGGTGGCGCTTCCCTGCTGGGGAATACTAATGATAAGTGATGATAAATGACCGTAATCCGGAAGAGATCGGAAAAGTATCACTGCCCGAGGCGAAAACACAGCCGTGCTTTAAGCCTCGAGTCATGGTCGGGGTCCCTGGTCGTGTTTCATGCAACACCAAATTCTGGGCGGACCCCCCAACAAAGTGACTCAGTTTGGAAAATGTTCACAATGTGCTGCACAATGTGCTGGAATTCTCATGAATTCTCCATTTAGTCTGTGCTGGGAGTATTTGATAGCATTTGGGTATTTAGAAGGATGACAATGCTGCCTTTTCTGCCATCTATGTGGCTTCGATTTTTAAGGTGTTGATGTTGCAGTACCTCCTGCGCTGGCTGCAGTCCAGCAATGCTGCGAAAAGCCTCTCAAAGGAAGGCGCCTTCAAGGCAGAAGTGCATGCCTTAGTTGCCATAAGTCAAGATGGGTCAAGATAGGTCATCATAGATGTCATGGGACTAGCACAGATTGACATTCGATTGGCATTCGATTGACAACTCCTTGCACATTCGCAGCCCTCCCATCCCCTTCCCAAGGTGGTCGTTTCCCTGTTGGAGACCTTAAGTGCTGAAATGGCGCGCTGCATCCGGTGGCCCCCTAGATGGCAGCTGAAGACGACCCGAACGCTGCAAAAGGTCCTGGCTGCTATTCCAGAGGCCATGGCAGCACAGATGGAGTGTATTTGTACAATTGCGTATACATTTAGAATACTGTATATAGATGATTTGATTTTTTTGCAACCTGTTTAGTTTTATGACAACACATCATACCATATCATACCTATGATGATGTATCGCTATGATTCTCTGTGATATACATACAGAACATACAGAACAGTAATGTGGGGCTGTGAATGTGTGTGTGTGTGTGAAGATGTTGTGCCACTGTAGGGTATTTTAGGCCAAAGAGTTTTCAAGAGTTGTATAAAGTGCAGCTGAGAATCAGGTTGCCCTTCCTTGGGCCTTGGCCTTCCTGAAGAAGACGGAGGACTCCATGGACAGATGGGTTTGGTACCTTATCTTTGGGGGATTTGACCGCCAAGTTGTGGCCATGCAAAATAATGGGAAAAATATGGCAGGGAGAGTTTCCACTCATTGCTTTCCACGATCAAATTTGGGGGATTCCCAAGTTTTCCCCTGAATTTTCAGACAATCCGGATTGGAAAAACATGGAAAAACGCTTCATTGCAATCCTTCGGTCTGGCTTCTGACAGATTGGCTCCCGCACAGATGACCGGACGCCAGCAGTTCTATGACTGATCATTTTGGCTCAGACTGCTGGCGCCGTCTCTTTTTGTTCAACAAGAACAGGGTACAAACAGGAGACAAGTTAATGGGGATTTACCTGGTAATGATTAGCAAGCCTTATTTTTGAGACATACAGGTGCACGTAGGTGCATGTTGGTGCTTGGTGTTTTGTTGACACAAGATGATACAAGTAAGCCCACCTTTCACCAAGAGAATCCGAGCGAAAAAAACGGTGGCATAACATCGCGCCGCAGCGGATCCCAGTGATCCCTTGTTAATTTTCATGTCATTTCATGTCCAATCCGCCCTCGGAAATCTCAAAGAGAGCCCAGAGTGACTGGAGTTTGGATCCAAGCGAAGCAAGTCATCTGGATCCAGAGCTCATCCGCTCTGTGCCCCTTGAAATTTGCCTCGCTGGCTGGGGAAAGCACTTTCGGACCAATCACGGTGTTGCACAGGGCAGAGGTGACTACGAATTGAGTCAGGTGACTGATCACATTGATGATTTTCTTAGCCATGATTGGAAGACTTCTCGCTTTGACAAAGTTTTGGCAATGCTCTGGACTTTCAACTGCCGAGCGGCCTTGGTTTCAAGTACGCTTGTGAGTTGCTTGACTGGGGTGCTGCGTATTTATGCAAATGCAGATTTGGGCAATCATTGGTGGCCGGTTTGCTTTGGGTACCTGGCGTATGCTTTTACCCTGTGCTTCTGGCAAAGGATGCGAAGCTGCTTCTGGAAAAGTAGGCAGGTCTTTCTAGACCGCTTGTGCATTTCTCAGGAGGACGAAGTCTTGAAGCGACAAGGTCAGAGATTCCGCTTGTGCATTCTTTGGGTCAAAGTCGTTGCATCCATTTTCTTCAGCTTTGTTTATGTTCTACCGTTCTACATGATTTTAGCGTTTAAGATGTAGAATGGTTGTTTTCCCCATTTGACCTGCAACAGTTTTTACACCTCGTCGACCTTCGAAGCTGTCAACTTTTGGACTTAGCAATGCAAACCCCCACTGCAGAAGTTAGTTAGAACTGTTTAGACTGGTTGTCCCCGGGTGTTGACAAGGCCTAGTTTGACAGAGCCCAAACGTCTTTCCCTAGGATTTCTTCTGTACCTTGCTTAAAGTCTACAGGTGTCTTCGGACATGTGTTTGCACATCGCCTCTGGTTTGCACGCTCTCGGGTAAGTGTTCGGTCTTGAGTTCATACAAGGTGCTGTCAGTGCTTCATACATACACGGTCATACACGCCATTGCCTTGTCCATGAGAATTCCACGAGACATCAAGCTAATCACTTCCCATCCCTGCATTTAGAGAGAAACTTGCTGTAATATGTTGCAAACTATTGCACATATTGCATCTACATTTAGATGAAGTATTAGGAGAGGTGTCAGCAAAAGATATGCGATATTATGCACTCCACAATTGAAGCGTTTGAGTCTGGAATAAGCGACAGTAGTTGATCAACATCGCCCAAGTTTGGACCTTTGGCTGGGCAATCCACTGGCCATATACTGATACCTGTCATTTCCCATGAAAATTGCCATATGTTAGGGGTAAATCCTCCTTTTTCAGGTGCCAAAGCCATATCCCATGGCCACTGGGCAGGTATTTTGGGATTACCTAGTTTCCTTCATCGATCTCAACGGCTTACCATTCTTTGGTCATCTGAATGGAGCTCCCGGCTGTGGTGTGTTTTCGAATTAGCCACCTTTCTCAGCAGAGACTCCTGGCACCACAAGAACCACATGCAACACCTGCAGTACCTTTCCAAAGGAAAACCCATTCAATTTGTGCCTGTGAAAATGGGTAGCGTCCTTCTATTGCAGACCCTATGCTGGATTGCCCTGGCAGTCACTCACGCAGTGATGTTAGACCTTTTGAGCCCTCAGTTTGTCTCGAGCGGCGAGAGCGAGACTCTTCCACAGGTTCGGCAGCAACTCTTCCAATTCTACCTGGTCACCTTTGGAATTTTTGCGCTCATCGTAGCGCTGATTTTGCCCTCCTTCATCTACATTGGCCAGGGGATCATCCGAGAGCTTGCCGAACTACCAGCTCAACTCCAAGGCTTCCGGGTAGAAGATGTGAAATGTTTCTGCTGCACAAACCATCACTGTGACCCCGTGACTGGGGAAGAACTTCCATGTGACCGTGTGTTGGTGCATCGAATGCTGGCCCGATGGTTTGGAAAGGTCTCAGATGATGAGTTTGCATATGTGCAGAGATTCAATCGCCTGGTCCGAGAAGAGCTGTCGATTGTCGTCGGGGATTCCGGTGCAACGGAGCTGAGATTCAGCGATGCAGTCCAGGTGGCGTGGAGCTGCACGATTCCGTGGATTTCAGACTTCATTCCATGGTGGGCGGACTCAGATTTGACCGGTTTCTTGGTGGAATACTTGGAATCTCTTGAGAAATCTTGATAGTAAGTTCTGTATGGTGCTGTTAATTGTATTTAATTGATTTTAATTGTTCTTCTGTATGGCCCCTCAAATCCAAGGCTTTTCTTGGTTCCTTTGGTTTCTTCGCGGCTTCATGCTTTGGAGCTACAACGGAATTGTGATGCTGGCAACGATGTGCGTGTGCGTGATCCTTTGGAAGCTGTCCTTAGGCTTCTTGGACACGGTGCCCAGATGTATGCTGACGGTCGCACAGGTAACTGCACTACTTGGCACTGCCATTCTCGTTTGGCTTCCCTTCAGGTGGTGGTATGTCATGACCTCAGGCAGTGAGTTTGTATCCAGGCATTCACCTACTCTAGTTGGGTTTATCCAAAAATGTATGCCTGGAAAATGTTCGAAAATTGCAATTTTCATGGCGGAAAACTGATGATCCGATTTGGGAGATATCGATTTTCAGACAGGCCCAGTTATCTCCAGTTCAAGTGCTAATTTAACATACCACGCAAGAGAAAAACGTGGTTCCGGAAGGTGCTGATACGTTAAGCATCAGAAGGCAAGAACCGGGTAATTGTAACAAACAGGCTTGTATTTGCGCATGCAGCTACATGCACCATCATGCAACTACCCTGCTTGTTGCACGGGAGTGGCAGTGTTCACTTTCGAGGCAGCATTGCAGACATGAAATCACACGGTTTTTGTATGTTTTTGTCATATATTTTTTTGGGAGAACGGGAGGATCAAGCTGCCACTTCAGGCCGCCATTCATTCATGGTTTCATTGGCTGTTTATTGGACAAGCCCCCCTCTTGCTTTTGTCCCCAGTGGGATCCTAACTGAGGTGACTACAGACGAATTTAGCCTGTTGCCAATCCTGCCCTACTCAGCCACTGTGCTACTTACAATTGGCCTATTTCGCTGTCAATCTTGCGCAGCCACATCGTCCCATGAAGCCGTGCAGTCAGAGCAGCACCGGGAAGCGGTCGGTTGGACACCCCAGGTTTCACCCACCCCCACAAGTCCCACGGGTCCCACGAGGTCCTTTGAGGAAGTCTTTGAGGAAACCTTTTAGCTGAGCTTTTGTGGGGGGCACCCAGCAAAATGAAGCATCATCAAAGATGATGACTCGGCTCGGGTGTGCACATTTTAGCTCATTCTTGAAATATCTCGCTTGGTTCCAGTACAGGTTCTTCAACCGATTGGAGCTTCATAGATGTGCTGCTGTATGGGTTTTCCTACTATTGTTTTGAAGGTTGTCTTTGCATCAGCACCTTTTTCTAATCAACCCTTCTGGAGCGGCTTTCCCGCAGAGTCCCGAGAAAGGGAGCTCGGCAGGCGTGGATTCGTGGATTGACTAAGAAGGTTTCAATCAGAAATTGATGTTCTTTTCTTTTTCGTCAGCGATTGCAGCATGTTGCTTGGGTACGTTCCCTCATGTTCCCTCTGACTCTGGGGGGTTGCCTGAAAATTGGCAATGGATTGTCATCATTTTCCCCATTGAACTGCCATTGAACCATATTGAAGTGATTTTAATTGGCTATAGCATGCTATATCGAAATTATATGAAATTATCCTCAAATCCTCCATTTTTCCATAGAAACCCATACATTTCCCCAAAATTGCGTGCTACGAAATCCAGGAGCCTCCAGCTCTGTTGGTCGCTGCAGTGTGTCGAACGCCTGCCGTAGACCGCGCAACGCTCCTGGAGCTTTACTCAAAGCATGTCAGCCTGGCAGAGGAAGGTGTGATCCAGCCACAAGGGGATAACAAAAGGATATCAACAAGATATATTATATACATGATATATATATATATATACGTAGGTGTGTGTGTGTGTGCATATACACACGCGCATACACACACACACATATATATATATAAGGGGTTTATTGCAGTAGTGACCTTTGGGTGTGCATGACCCTTAGGTATACACCCCAAAATGACCATTTAGAAATATGTGGAATTTAGAAAGGGTGGTAAATCATGAAATTTTGGGACCCCCTTATATATTTGGGCAAACCGATTTGTGATCCAAAAATATCTAAAGTGGTCAAATCATGCAGCCCTCCTCTTGGACAGCAAGTCTTTTGACTACTCTTGAGGTTATGGCGCTGAAATATCCACAGAACTGAGCAAAAAAAGGTTTTCAGATGAAGAAAGGGAGATGCTGGCAGACCTTACATATAGTTTCCTCTGGAGCTTTGAAGAGGCTTCGATGTCGGTTAGTCTTGAGCGTCATCATTGTCCTGATCCGTGGTTCTCCCAGGATTGTCTTAAGGATGTTGACGGGAATTGCAGGACATACCCATATTATTGATGGGAACAAGCATGATACGCATGGTTTCCCGTAGGTTCTCCCTTAAACCAATCCATTGATCTTATTCCATTCCAACAACATCACATCAATCATATTATTTCCCATGATATTCCCCATGACGTCCCCATGTTTGTTAGTTAAGTCATCATTTAACACGTGCTTAAATTCCAATTCATTGTGCTATCCAGATTCTTGGAACTACCTACCCAACAATCGATGTTTCCTAAGCCTTCGGGGTCGTTGATGAATCCCCAAACAGATACAAACAATATATATTCCCCATGAAGTTTGTTGCTTCGCGTTATATTCTCATGTTATGAATGTGGGTGAAGTCATAATTTTTGACGGCTAAATCCCTCTTATCCCATTATCATATTATATCCCATGACATTCCCATGGTGTCCCCATCTTGGTTAAGTCACCATTTTTGTTTGTTCAGTCACCCCTTATGTTGTTTAAGCCATGTTATGTCACCAGTATTGCGGGTAAAGTCATGTTATGTCACCAGCATTGCGGGTAAAGTAATGTTAAGTCACCAGCATTGCGGGTAAAGTGATGTAAGTCACCAGTATTATCGGGTAAAGTCATGTTAGGTCACCAGTATTGCGGGTAAAGTGATGTTATGTCACCAGCATTGCGGGTAAAGTGATGTTAAGTCACCAGTATTATCGGGTAAAGTCATGTTAGGTCACCAGTATTGCGGGTAAAGTCATGTTATGTCACCAGCATTGCGGGTAAAGTAATGTTAAGTCACCAGCATTGCGGGTAAAGTGATGTAAGTCACCA
>BGPT01002977.1:14912-54406 GCA_003297045.1 Symbiodinium sp. clade C Y103
GTCACCAGTATTGCGGGTAAAGTCATGTTATGTCACCAGCATTGCGGGTAAAGTAATGTTAAGTCACCAGCATTGCGGGTAAAGTGATGTAAGTCACCAGTATTATCGGGTAAAGTCATGTTAGGTCACCAGTATTGCGGGTAAAGTGATGTTANATGTTAAGTCACCAGCATTGCGGGTAAAGTGATGTAAGTCACCAGTATTATCGGGTAAAGTCATGTTAGGTCACCAGTATTGCGGGTAAAGTGATGTTAGGTCACCAGCATTGCGGGTAAAGTGATGTTAAGTCACCAGCATTGCGGGTAAAGTGATGTTAGGTCACCAGTATTGCGGGTAAAGTGATGTTAGGTCACCAGTATTGCGGGTAAAGTCATGTTAAGTCACCAGTATTGCAGGTTAAGTCATGTGAAGTCGCCATTATTGCTGGTTAAGTCACCCATTCTCAGGTCTTAGAAGCCAAGAAAGTGCTCAGCGATTTTGCTCTTCGCGCTTGGTCGCCTGTGGCTGCCCAAAGCAGCGCGGAAGAGTTCTCTCAGCAGCTGCTGCCCACTGCCCTGCGGATGACGATGCTCAGCTTAGAAGGCCCAGGTACTGAGACCTGAGCGTATCGCGTATCGCGTAGGGAAAATACATCAACATACATCAAGCATATGCCAAATATAAGCCATGTATCATTATTAATGAGGAAAGAAAGAATTATGAAATATATGAGAAAATAGTCATCACAACAGTCATAATACAAGTACTAGCATCAATAGTATCAATAGCAAGAAAAATGACAATTCGAATAGTCATCAATAGTCCCTTTTGTTTGCAGCTTTCAACTAGGCTCAATTGATATTTTTCGGTGTGTAGAGCATGCTTTCCCTCGTGAGCACCGTTTGGCCCTTGGCGCTGCTCACCCAACCTGCCTGAACTTCTGCCACAGTCGTCCCCCATTGACGGGACTGACAACATTCACCAAACTTGTCAAACCCCGAAATGAATCTAAATATGTGTGATCTTTTCTTGTTGATTAGATTTGACAGGAGAGTAGTGACAAGGCACCAGCTCATGTTTCACGACAGCCTAGGAAGCGTCAGCCTGCTGCGAGCGCCGTCTCCTTTCCGTCCATGGTGCCGTGGGCTGAATCTCTGGGCCAATGACGTGTCAAGATCGGAGCTGCCATCTCACATGTTTGTGCTGGGCCAACAACGGCTCTTGAGCCATTTTCATCCATGTTTCCACCAGTTTCCCCACACTATATTATATAGTATTATTATATTATGTGTGTGTGTGTGATTCAGTTGAAATCAGTTGCATATACTTGAATCACATCCCGCATTTGCCAGGATTGGTTTGGCTCAGAATTTTCCTTCCATCTCCCCAATCAATCCGGGCCAGGTTGGAAGTGTTCAGCTGGACCTGTCAGCTCACGCAAAGGAACTTCTTGAGACAGCGCCAGAGAAGCTGAAAGACAAGGACCCAAGATTTCCCGGCCCTGATGCGAAATACATCAAGATACCCCCAAGAAGGAACCTCAAAATGAACAGATCCAAGACATTCCAATACTACACCAGGATTTCAACCAGGGGTATTCAATATTGGGAAGGATCACTGTAGAAGTTAGATGTCAGACTCGGCTTCAGCTTGGAGGACCGGCGATTGCTGGGCCGCGGTCTGGTAAAAGATGTAGCAAAGGCATCCTCATCCACTGCATTGCTGGCAGTGGCAGAGGCTCATCCGTAAGAATTCGGGAGTTGCTTTGGCACGTCGAAAGGTCTTGCGATTTGCAGTTTAACAATGTGTAGCATAGGTTAACAATGTTCACACGTGACATGGCAGATTCGAACAAGCCAGTTGCTGCGGTTGGATTTCATTCCCAACTCCCGGGTGGATGTTCAGAATGAACCCCATGGTGCTGCAACGCATAGTGTTTTATTGCCGCTGTCCAGTGTCGGTCTTTGCTGCAACTTTTTCTTGACCCCCTGATTGAAGCACGGCTAATCGCAGTCTTGGGCGGAGCTTGTGAAGAAAGCCGGCAAGGTGGATGAGAAACAGGTTGGGATAACTTCGGAGTCAAACTTATTCAGTTATTGATGTGTTCACGTTATGCAAGGAGAAGAAGTCAGTCTCTTCCACAAACAGAGTGCCAAAGTTCCCCAAACATTTTGTCCAGCAAACCTGACAGCATGTGGCAGCACAAGTGAAAGGCGGCCTTGCAAGCCTTGGCTGAGCAGCTGAGATGGCAATGAGGGGAGCATTGTTGAGCAGAAGGCAGTGATATGGTGATTTTCTTGGCACTGCCTCACCAAGACAAATGAGAAGAGAGAATAATCACGCCATATCATGCCATTGCAATGTACACAAAACACAAATGTGACAGTGTACAGCGGACCACAGGATAGACTGGATCAATGTGGACCGTGCTTTCGCCACAAATTGCCAACTAGTTTTATAGAAACTCAAGTCATGGGATTGAGATGAAATCGCTGCTTGTGGCACATGAACTATGCTGAACAAATGCAGCCTTTAAAGTGTGCTGGTTGGCTCACACTTAGGCTAGCGAGCCATTTGCCTGCGATTGAAGATGCTAGCATGGTCGCAAAGCTCATAGCGTCCCGGCTCTTCGCTGTTCTAGGCAACCGGTACCAACAGTCCAGGAATCTGGAATGACAAGACCGCAGCACAGCCTTCAAATTCTCCCTGCCAAGGGGGGCACATGGGGGCTCTTAGTGGTTCAGATTGGCTGAGCTTTGCATTGACATCAAATGTGGGTAAAACAATAAGAAACCATCCAAATTTTCACGATAAATAGGAGGTATATATAAACCATTCTCAAATGGGTGGTTTAATATTGTTTTACCCACACTACTGCAATATCTGCAATATAAGCGCACAGTACTCATTGCCTCAGGACCCCAAGGGGCCTTTGGCCAAAGTAGCAGCTGAAGACGCCAATGAAGAGCTCCTGGGCTGCACGAAGGCCTTGGCAAGTCGTCAGGAAGCCGCATCCTGTCATTGGAATGGGGTAAACCGGGCAAACCAAGTGCCATAAATCCCAATGTTTTGATGATTAATACACATTAATACTATACCCAACATTACCCAACCATTTTTTTTGGTATAGTTGGGTACATGGGAATGGTCTATGGCTTAGGGCTTGAGGATTGTGACATTTTGCCACACTCCACTTCAACACCATTTCGACAGCTCTCAGGACACGTTTTTTTGCCTACCGTGCTTTGGGTGCCATTGCCCTGGCGCTGCCCCCTGCATCCCAAGACCAGGCGGTGAAACTTGGAGATGCCTGCGATCATTTGACATGGCACATGGTTTTGTAAAGAAGGGGGAAAAAAATCCGGTATAGTAGATAGAGTCGGCTTTTTCCAACATAATTCAACTTTGGATAGGGAAGTTGATGAGACTCTCTGAGAACATGATTTTCTCAAGATGATTTGTATTCTTCAACCCCAGCAAGCCATAGCCAGCCGATGGCAATGCCATGGCCATGCCGCTTTATGGCAGGTGGTGCAGGAGCTCCTTAAGCCGTTGTCTGACAAGAAGGCACCAGACCGTGCACGCTTGGGCGCTCTAACCTGTCTGGCACTGCTGGCAGAACAGCGAGAAGGCGCGGTTTTTTTCAGTGTTCCGGAAGTCGTGAAGGGAAGAGTAGAAGTATTTGAAGTTATGGGAAGTTGCTCAATCTTCAATATCATCCAGAATCATCCATGAAGACTCTTGAATGCTCTTGAATACTTTGACCATATGATCAAACATGATCAAACATGTGGATTTTTCACACCGGAGGCTCAGAGGCCATGGACATTTTGCCGCCAGGTTCTCCCTGCAGCTGGGCAGGTAGCTTCGTTGACAAGGCTGCAGATCCGAGCCCAAAAGCTACAGCTGGTGATTCCATAATATGTCCATGAATTGTCCATTAATTTTCCATGATAATATCCAGATATATCCAGTATATTTCCACAGAAATGCCCACTATATTTCACGATTTTCATGATACTGAAAAGTATCTCTCAATATATCAATATATTTCGCATGAACTGTTCAATCTCTTGAAAGCCAGTCCTGCTGAACGTTCAGGCGTGTCGCCAGAATTCATGGGACGTAGAAAGACGAATTGCACAAGTGGGCAGCACCGATGAAGGAGAACTACTGTAATGATCTGGTTGATGTGTGCTACCCTCTGGTGAACTAACATAACGATGGAAAATCACAATTTTTAATGGGAAAATCCACTATAAATGGCCATTTTTGCTAATGGTCAACCACTTTTGGGATGATGATCCCCAATGACTTTACTATCTTTCAGTGTGTGGCTCAACCACAAACCAGTAGCGTGTGGCAGCATTCCATGCCTTCATGCAGGTTTTGCCCTTGTTGACGCTGGCAGCGACGAAGCCAGTGCAGAGGCTGCAGAGCTTGCTGGGCTTTGCAGTGTGTGGCTCCTTGTCAAAGGCAGACGGAGAAGCCTTGGGTGCAAAAATGAAGAAGGAACAGCTGACCTTGCTGAAGGACAGCGTGCTTCGGATTGTCAACTGAGCTTAGCTAACTTCAAAACAGTCTCAACTAGATTGAGCAATATTTCACTATTTGCCCTATTTTGCACGTCATTTTCTTCAAAGACTTTCTAGTTGTTGTGGACGTTTTCTTTTTTGCCTTTACTGTATGTAAGTGATCCCAGGTTGGTTTGCATCAGCTGTAGCAAATTTGTAGGAGAGCACGTCCTTTCTCAACGCAGTGCCAATCATCCAAAAAGCACCCCATGCCGAGCTTGCTGCACAGGTGCGATGTTGGTTTTGTTGTGTGTTCAAGTGCTTGTTGCCGCCAGCGGGTGCAGGCAATTCAGTAAATTCGCACTTGATTCAGTCCTTGCTCCACGAGATATAGCTTGACCATGCTTGACTCACACGTGTGCTTGACATTAGCCATTCTTTGAGGGCGTCAGCAAAAGCGACAGAATTTTGTGGAAACACCCCAGGAGCTTGCGGTTGTGCTAACGCGTGCTGCAAGAAAATGTATGAATACAGATGGAGGTTTAGCAGCACTGTCCGTCACCGAAAATCTAGTCTCACCATTTCCATGCAAACAAAATCTTTGAACATGATTGGCGGATGAGATCAAAACTAATCACCATATGCTGAACTGAGGTGCCTTCCCAAACTGAACGGTGTCTATATGTGTCTATCAAATCATATCTATCTATCATATGTATCTATGTATCAGTGTATCTATGTATCTATGCATGTAATCATGTATATAATATATCTATGTATCTATGCATCTATGCATCTATGTATCTATGTATGCAATGTAGGTATGTATCTATCTATCTACCTGCCTATCTACCTAACTACCTATCTGCCTATCTGCCTACCCGCGTATTTGCCTGTCCAACTGCCTATCTACCTATCTCCTATCCATCTAATCCAGCTAATCAGCTAATCCATCTAATCCATCGAATCCATCTCATCCATCTATTGTCTATTTGTCTATATAAGACTATTTGTCTATCTTTCCGGCTAATCTCATCTTATCACATGCATCAGATCTCATCTCATCTCATCTCATCTGATCTCATCTCATCTCATCTCATCTCATCTCATCTCATCTCATCTCATCTCATCTCTATCTATCTATCCGTATCCATAATGTGGATGTGTGTTTGTGCACCTGTTTGTGCGAGGCACAGTTCTGGCGCGCTGTTTTGGCAGGGCAAGTGCCAGGAAGTCCGTCTGTCCAGGAAGCGGCCCAGGGGATGCAGTGGCTTTCCCTCCCACCAAGCCCGTCTGGCTCCAAGTTGCATCCGAATTTGTACCCAGCAAAAAGGGGTGGTTATAAATTGCCATATATAGATATATATATATATATATATGCATATATATATATATATATATATCATAATTCATAATCCCATATATGGACACACACACAGAGGCATATACATATAATCATTATATATATATATTGCATATGCATATATATAATAATTCCATATATGGACACACACACAGGCATATACATACAATCATTATATATATATATGTGCATATATAATTCATATATATATATACATATGTATGTACATATATAGTGTGCGCGTGGGATGATCCCAGGCAATATGGGGATACAGTACGATACGATGAGGGTATCATGGGATATAATCAACAATAATGAAATACCATGGACCATTAATATAATGATATAATGAGGGTATAATGATACAATAATGTTCAATTTTGCAATACCAAGGAATGCATTTCAACAGATGTCAGCTCTCTGAATTTCTGCACTGCAAGGTTTGTAGAGTGCATGCCGGTTGTCCGCAGCACTATCGTCTTGTTGGCAAGTTTCTAGGCTGCACGCGCTTTTCCGAAGTCTTGCACTTTTCTGGGCTGCACGCACTTTTGATACAGCTTGAGGTCTTCACACTTCCTCCCCGGAGCGATCTGTCGGACAAGAGAAGGCGAGATTCAAGCAGCAAGCTGGCGCAAGCAGCAAGTTTGCTTTCATCTTAAATTGGGGAGATTTGAAAGAATGTAGTGCAAGTTAAATATGCAATCAGCTACATCCTGCTGCTGGGGTCATGAATGCCTTGGTTAAGACTGTAAGTCGTTGACCTTGAAGTATCGAGGAGACAAAGCCGACCAAGTGCATGCGATTGACGGAGGTCCTCAAAGATGCCAAGGCGCTGGATGTGCTTCTCACTGGCAGCTGACCGACTTGGTGTGTTCTAGTCTGTGGCATTCTGTGGCAAAATCCATCTGAGTTTGTCCAGGAGGATGCAAATACGTTGTTGCTCCTGCTCTCTCAGGCTGCGGCATCTGAAGTTTTGCTGCACGTGTTGTTTCAATCTGTTTGAATCTCTTGGTCGGAGTCCAATAATATGGAGGTTTCCTAAAATAGGGGTACCCCCAAATCATCCACTTTAATTGGATTTTCCATTATAAACCATCCATATGTGGCCAACTGGTCACAGGCCCTGCTTGCGTGGCTTGCGGAGCAATCATCGCTGCCTCCACTCAAGCGGCAGGCTTGGAGGACTTCAGCTGGGTCAGTGGCTGGTGGGAAACCAAGACAGAAGAAGAGATACCCTCTGGTATACGGACATAGCTATTGAAAATTGCCATTTATAGTGGATTGATTTTCCCATTAAAAATGGTGATTTTCCATAGTTATGTTAGTTTACCAGAGGGTAAAACGACCAACAATTCACCAAGGATTCAATGTAAATCCACCAAGGCTACATCGTACAGGAACCCAAACTATGGGAGATCACATTTCGTGGCCGAGTCCAGCTTGGCGCCAACACGTCAGGGCTCAATTTGTCAGCCTGTTTGCTCCTGATTTTCCGACTTCCACCGCAAAGAAAACCCGAATCAATCCTCCCGATCCATTCTCAATTAATGCCTCTCCCTGATCTCCATTGATCCACATTATTTATATAGATATGTTTTAGAACAAGGCAAAAAGACTTTGGTGATTGCGGCGGGGAATTCCATGTGCAGCACCTCCTCAGAGCAGAACTCCTGGGAACCATTTGTGATTTTGCTTCATCTGACAAACCCAGTAGTAGACCACCCCCAAGATTAGCATGTCATGAGTCCCCAAATGGTAGGTTTATAGCATTGAATCCCACATTGAAAAGCCATCAGAAGAAGTTCCCTCCTGCAGGTGAGTAGTGCAGCTCTGCGTGAGACCCTGGTAGAGCTTTGCAAAGCTGCAGCTGCAGTTCAAGGCTCGTTGATACCAGAGGTGGTTTGCTTGCTCCTTGACAGCCTTTTATCCTCTCAAACCACTGAAGGGTCAAGCATCAGATTTGTTTTAAGGAGATTGGTTCGATACCCTTCCCCTGCTCAATCATCCAGGTGAATGTCGGGCTAGATATAGGAGGTGCTGTGTCTTAGGGGATTCTGGATGAGTCTTCCTTCCAATGCCGAAGCGAGTCCATGATTTCTCCCTTCTGAATTTTCTGAGGCTGTCTTTGGCCGCCCACCACCCATTGCTGGCTTCTCGTCGTTGGCCAACAATGCGCCACTGGCGTTGGCTTCAGGAGAACCATTTGGGCCAATGCTTTGGCAAAGCGTCTCGCCCAGCATCAGCACGTCAATATTGGTTTGCCAAGTTTGCTGGACGTTGGCACTTACTTTTGCGTGTGGTCTCTATAGATTCTGCCGGCATTTCAGGCAGGCCCACAACTGTGGGCATCGCTTCGGCAACTGATTTTCGCCGGGAGAGCCTTGGATTTGCTGAGAAGAGAAGGTAGAGATCACAAAGGCAAGAGAGTCTAGCTAGAGGAAGGACATAGAAGTACAATGAATGAGAAGGACCAAAAAGTGATCAAGTGCCAGCTGCAAGAGGCGTGCTTTGCAAGGACACTGGGAGAAATGACAATCAGAGACTCAAGGATGTCAAAGATTCCCGAGTTTGTCCAAACGGGTCACAATGTCATACAATGTTGCGTCGTTCACGTTCAAGGACAGCTTCCTGGCACTGATGGCAGCGGCTGTCGTCAAGCTGCCATCTCTGCAGCACAGGCTTTTGATGATTCCGAGTCTGTGGAGGAAGTGAAGGCGTTGCTGCAGGAAACCTGACCAACGCCTATGGATGGCCATTGGATGGCCATTGGTCGGGCCACCCTCTGAAATCATGACCCATGAAGGTTGGGATTGCTGGTGGATATGAACAAGGTCCAGGTACTTGTATCCTCGTAGAAATGTACTGTATATTGTACTCATTGTACTTGTCCTGAATGTCGAAAGGGATGGAAATACTTGAGTGCAATGAAGTCACGATTCATAAGCGTGCAAAGCAGAAGTTGTTTGTGCATGGACCATTTGAAAGTTGTGCTTGGCTGAGGATTGCTTGAATGTATTGCCTGCTGATCAGGCACGGGATGCAGCTGCTTCAATTATCTTCAAACTAATTACACTTGCATTGAGTGGCTACGTTTCTTGAGCATTGACGTGGAGTGTTGCCTTTGCTTGCTTTTGTTGGATGGCATGTGCGCTTTCTCCAGGTCGTCGCAGAAAAGGTCGAGGACGGAATTTGCAAAGAGCGTTCTGCTGTGATGGGTCTAAAGTCTCCCTAGTCACCGCTAGGATCCGCTAGGTCAGGGAGATCAGCATGGAAAATTAGAAACGCCCTGTTGGATGTTCTGGCCATGTGAGGACGTCAAGGTGTTCTTCGCACCAGAAGGAGTGCTCTGGATCGAAGAGGGCGTCTATGTGGCAGAAGAACGCAACAACAAGAATGTTTCGAAGAACAAGTACCTGCAGGCCGGAGAGAAATTATGAGAAATCACTGGAATATCGCCCATTATCACACCATCCCCTGTCATTCCCAGCCGTTGTTCTCCAGGACATGGATGAGGAGGAACCGAGTGCAGCTCCGGCCTCGCGCATCAAGTTTGCGCCTCGTGACAAGGAGCTGGAGCATGGACATGGCAAGTGGGCTTTTGTGCCTTGAGTTTTTCCTGCCAGGAGAAGGAAAAGACAAAGGATAGCAAACCAAAGGCAGGTTCGAACCGCTGGCAGATCATCAAGGTTCATCAAAGTTCGCGATTCGCGTAGTTCTCAGGACGTAAAGGACAAAGCAAAAGGCAAAGGTAAGGCTGCAGCAGGAGCTGAGAAGGGAGCTACTTGGCATTGCCCAAATCATCGAGGAAGGCGGATGGATTTGAGCGTTCGCGCTGTCCAGCAGTGTTGCTCCTTTCCACTTCATGGTCACATTCTCAAGCAAGCTGCTGAGATTTGCATGATGTGTATTGATTTGTGGTTTGTGGATTTGTTTGCTCCGGACCGAATGAGGGAGACTCTTCCCAGATGCAAGGCTATGACCCAGAGTCAGATTGAAGAAGCCAAGATTCAGGAGCAGTCCGACACGCGGGCACGCATTCGATGCTTCTTTGCCGCTGAATTCAGGCTGCACTCCGAATAGACAGTTGTTCCATGTGATTCCCATAAGATGCCCGCATGTTGCAATTGTATACGAAGGTGGATAAGTCAAATGTGCAGAAAAAGCACATGGAGTATGTTCGGCCTTGCTTAGCCGTTGATTCACTTGTGAAGCACTCAGGTTATGTCGACGAGGCCAATTTTGCCATGGATGTGAACCTTGGATATGACTGAGGGACAAGTCACAGACAAAGCTTGGCCATCTTGGTGGGTGTGCTGTTTCTAAAACGCAATAAAAGGATATAAAAGGTCTATGTCGCATTATGTCTTTTTCTAGATGGTAGCCCCCCCAAAAAAAAGCATGGAAACGTAATTTATGGTTTCTTTAGCCAGGTAGATGATCGCCAATGGCATTACAAAATCCAAACCCATTTCCAAGATCCATGGCCAAGGATTGCTTCCCTTGCAAAGAATCAATGCAACAAAGAGGCTGGGTGCAGGGAGGCCGCTGCCACAGCAGCCACAGCGCACCAGCATGAAGAAAAGCTTCATATTCTGACTAGATGAAGATGGATGAAGTACAAAATGGGTTTGTCGGAAAATATTTGTACCCTCAACATAGATTGGTTTATCTGTGTGTATCATTTGTTTATCGTATTTCCCCATGAATTGACATTTTGATACATCATGTTATTACATGTTGTAGGTATCCATTTTCAGACACGCCTTCTTCAACATGCAGAAGGGACCAGATGTATCTCGCTGCGACATCAGATTTCAGGCGATCGATGAAGCCATGTGTGAAATGGTGCCATCTTTCCTGAAGCTACTGCAGTCACCTTTGACCGTGCTGTCTCTTGGCCAACATTTATTGGATCTCTGACCACGGCAGATTTTGCCCATGAAATTTAGTGTTGTGTTTAGAACCCCTTCTGCAACCAGCAGCAGTTTTTGATGCTCCTTTTGGCGGTTTCCTTCCAATGTAGGCAGACAATCAAACCTTCAGTGCAGCAAAACTCATGGGCGCACCCCACCATACCCAAATGATCCAAAACTCATTGAGGAAGGCAAGGCAATGTCTTCGAAGCTTGGTTCAGCTGGTGGTGCCGCCCACTGTCATGGATAGGCAAGTTTGGTGAATTGAATCCTGGCCAAGACAGGAATACTGTAGCAGTCTAGTAAAGAGCGTTTCTGATCCGCTTCGGCATTGTGCCATGGATTGCCATGGTGAAAACCTGCGTAAACTGCCCACATTGGGGGATGGTTATCAATCCATCAATTAGATATGGATTTATATACCAATGTATACCAGTAACAAGGATTCCCATTCTCATTCTGTGAAAACCATTTACTATCATATACAATCTTTTGACCATGGCGCATGCATTCCAGTGCGCAGGCGCGATTTGCTGGCTGATGCTTTGATGATCATCGGCAAACGATGGCTGAATCGGAGCCCTGCTGCTGCTGGCACTCCTGGAGATGTACGGGTGTGCGAGGCGTGGTGTGGCTATGGCGGCAATGACTTTGTTGGAATATGTTTGCTTCGTGTGATTCATATCCATTTGGCTCCAAACATGTTCTAAAAATTACAGGAAATGCCTATATTTGATGGGGAAAACCATGGTTTCCTGCAACTGTAGATTTTCCCTTCAACCAATCCAGTGATTTAAGTGATTGGTACTCAAAAACACATGGTGGATGACTGGTTTGAAGCCCTGGAAGGTGGTCCTCTCTGGTATTGATGGGCACCAGCAACTTACTGGATCTACTTTGGCGCTCGTCGCTTGCAACTTGAGGGGAACATCCTGAAAGATCCAAAAAGGGGGAGAGCAGAATTCATGTGCAATTTGTAAGAGTCAGAGGTTTTTGATTTTTCTTGGCGGTTGTGCAGCTTGTGATCCGCTCCACTTGCAAATTTCAGAGTCCTCCAGCCCTGCATGTTAGACACAATGCGCTGAGCGCCCAACACTGCGGGCATCACCCTGGGAAAGGTCACTCATCATATCTCATTTATATCTCATCATGACTCACTCACTGATTCTGCAGTTTTGCATTCTCTAGCTGTCATCATTTGTCCGAGCCAGGTCCTTCCCCTTATCATCCGGGCTCTCTTTGACAGTAGCTCGCAGTTGCAGGACCAGTCCCCCTATTGTCTTGGCCCCTGTTACCGTTCCGCCTTTGTTCTTGCAGACAGCTACATGGGATGCAAATGTGCTGGGTACCTTCGGCAGACTAGAATCCTTCACTTGAACCGACAAGAATGGTATTCAACTATTGTTTAAATGCAACTTGGGCGCGTCAATCGCTTGCAAGTCATGGATGCATTGAAACATATGCTCCTGCAGGACCTTTGCACAAAGGCACTCCAACTCTTGGAAAAACAGCTATCGCTGGGCATCAAGGCACACTGTTGATCAAACATGATCAAACTGTCTCTCCCCAATGTGTGCCATTGTGTCTATATATACCCATTAAATCCCATTAATATAGTATGTGTATATGTGTATACATATCATATGTATACTGTATACATGTGTTTATATATACATACATATATAGAATATATTATACATACATACATACATACATACATACAGGCAGGCAGGCAGGCAGGCAGACAGGCATACAGGCATACAGGCATACAGACATACAGACATACAGACAGACATACAGACAGACAGAAAGACATACCATACCATACCATACCATACCATACCATACCATGCCATGCCATGCCATGCCATGCCATGCCATGCCATGCCATGCCATGCCATGCCATGCCACCATGCCATGCCATGCCATGCCATGCCATGCCATGCCATGCCATGCCATGCCATGCCATGCCATGCCATACCATACCATACCATACCATACCATACCTACCATTACCTACCATTACCTACCATTACATTACATTACATTACATTACATTACATTACATTACATTACATTACATTACATTACATTACATTACATTACATTACATACATACATTTACTGTATATACAAATATATTGACAAGAGAGAGAGAGAGAGACAGACACACACACACACAGCTTGCTTATAAAATCTATTAAAATCCTGTAGTCTTATAGAAATATCATTGCCTCTTCATTGCCCAGGTGCCCGAGGAAACCGCCATGGAGATTTTCGATTCCCTTAGTGTAGTTCTGTTGGCCTTGCCGGGAATGGCCAACCTCACACAGGCCATTTTTTCAACGATCGGGCAACCGGGTTTGGTACCTGAAAATCATGGATGAGAAAACCATGGAAAACCTTGAGCATCTTATACCTGAGAAAATCATTCTCCAGAAAAAGTCACTTGCGAATTGGAAGTTTTGGAGACCTCCAGTTCAGCAGAATCCAGCAATCAGCGCGCAAGGCCGCAATGGTTGCTGCCAGCAAGAACATGATTTCTTCCACCGATCAGCTGGTTCGCTTGGCAGATTTGTGCCTTGGGTCTTGAATGCGCTGTTTGTTCTGCTCGCTTTTCCAACCCGAGGTTGAAGCTGATGCCGAAGATTAACATGTTGAAGTTGGGAACGTGTGGGAAATCTCCAATCAAAATGACAAAAAATAACCCATATATACATTGCCCATGTGGCTCCAAAATGGCAGCTAGCATTTGCTCAGATTCTTCTCCAACGAAGATTTAATGCGAAGCTCGGTGATTTCCGCCCTAGCGGCGCTTCCGGAGAACATCAACTTGCAGGACGAAGCTACTCTCGTAGAGGGCAGCATGAAGAATGTCTCAACGTCATTGAACCCACCTGCTTTGTATGAAGGTTTTATATAGTCTAGTATATCTCATTGTGTTATATAGTGTTATATATATATATATATACATACATACATACTGACATGTAAGCATGTGATATTGCATCGTTATCACATGATATTAATTCAACAGCATGTATTTATACTTGTGATATACGTATATTATGTGTATATAGATGTCTGGCACGTAGTGAACTGTGCGTGCTGTCGCATACTGCACCTGCTTGTGTTTCATGTGCTTTTCTTTCCGGACCCTGCGTTGCCACTTGGCTCCTTGCAACGAATTGGGCTCGTTTACAGAGTGTTGTTACAGATCCAAGAGCCACCAGACAGAACTAGTTAGTTGCCAGAATCCCAGATGGGAAAAGGAAAATTAATTGGTAGATTTAGAGGTGCACTATTTTTAGACAAGTCCAGATGAATTCACGTAGCGGAGCCCCAGCCTCAACTGCAGATCAGCCAGTCATACCCAGTCCCCGCGGCACGATGAGTGTAGCGGGTCCGCATCCACACGAGGAAAAGTGCGCTGTCGATCGCTGTCGCTCCTTCATGACTTAAGTATTCATGTGGATGTTTCTCTAGTGCTTAGTGCAGCAGCGCAAACACGAACAAAATGACCATTTCAATGGTAAATTTACATGTCAGATGCTTTACACCTGCCCTACAGACGTCACTTACCGTCACTTCTTCACCATAGATCCTAAGGGAGTTGAAACGCGCCCTAAACCGGCGAAACTCGCCATGTCCCTGCGGCGGAACTTGGCGACCAAGTTTCGGCAGCGGCTTGGCGATCTACAGAGGGCGTTGTGATTTGTAGCGGCGACATTTTGAAAGCATCGTTGATGTTTGTAGTATCTAGATGTCTACTATATATAGATATATGTGTGTGTGTGTATGTAGGTCTACTGTATTTGTGTTTGTGTGGTTATGTGTGTATATCTCTCTCGGATATGTTTTATTGATATGTATTTTGTCACGCGATTACAGTGTCGTATTGCCATACCTACATGGCTTGTGCAGCTTGTGCTGGAACGAGGTTTTTGCCAATACACCGGCCACTGTCCACACAGGCAAAAGTGGGTGATATTGCTTGCAAAATGCTGTGATATTTGCGCAAAGAGGGAAGGAGAATAGAAAGAAATATGTGTATGTATAGAAATGGTTATAAAATGTTTTAGTAAAATAATGGGTATAAATAAATAAATAAATATATATATATGTACATATATATTGTCATTATATAACTGCGTGACAACAATTATATGTGCGCATGAATATGCTATAAATAAATCAAACCTGGTTCGTTGCTGGCGCAGGTGGCTACAACAACTGCGGAGCAGCTCACGTCCCCGAAAAGTCTCTCAGAGCTATCTGAACGTTCCTGGGCAAAACACCTTGAGGACATTCAAATGTTGAGGATTTACTTTGGGGATCAGCTGCTGCAAAGTTTGTTGCTTTTGTGCACCATTCCAATCAGCGCTAAAGGTGATCCCCCCAATTGTGGGGTTCGCCTTTGGGGTTGGCCACATACGAACCCATGTCAGGTGCTGGCTTCGTTCCGCGGCCGCCAGAGCCGGAGAAAGACCCAAAGCCAGGATTCCGAGGTCCCAACCCGATACCTGCCATGCTGAATTGGAGGTTTCCTAAAATAGGTGTACCCCCAAATCATCCATTTTAATAGGATTTTCCATTATAAACCGTCCATTTTTGGGTACCCCCATTTTAGGAAACCCCCAATTGATGATGCTCCCGTGCCCCCGGCCAGGCGGCAAGGCGCTGTTCATTTTTTTCCTGTGCAATGCCGTTCCGTTCTCTGCAATTATGTACTATCTCAGGCCATGATGGGTCATTGAGATGCTTAGAATGTGTTCGTTTTTGTGAATAGTCAGTGAAAATCAATGAAATATATACAGTATACAGTTCGTTTTTCAGATTTATACCCTAGGTTGGGAAGCCTTTCTTTGTTGAGTCATCTCCGAGTCAACCTGCAAGTTGTAGTTGTAGTTCCCATCCCGCCACCTCTTGGCACCAGGGAGCAACGGGAGAAGCGCACGGAGATGGCAATGCTGGTTTTGCCCAAGGCCCCTGAAGAAGTTGCTGCAGAAGTGCTGCGTGTTTCTTAGCAGAACGAGTTGTGAGGACTGCGGTTCGTACCCAATGACTCGCAGTAAGATCATCCACCAAGGATCACCAAGGTATGTTCTAATTGGGTTTACCATGGTTTACCACATTGAAAAGTGTCAACATAATCAGAAGACATGTCATGGCCAGTAGGGGCCAGGGGCATTGTTCTTTAACTACAAGGCACAGGGAGGCACATCCACGTGCAATTACGATCAATTACGTACATAGACAACGAACACCAGAAGTGGAGCCTTGACAAAGCCTCATCTCAGGTTATTCGCACTGCCGCAGTTTGTTTCCTGCTCCAAGACTCTCAGGCCGCCGAATGGTGCACTGAAAAATATGGTTGGAGCCTGTTGGAACCAATATTTGCACGTGGCGATGCCAAGGCGTTGCAATAGACTGCATAGAATGTTGTAAAATTATACGTGGGTTCAGGTCGCATTTTGAAAAAGGTAGGGTGTAGAGAAATCCTTTGGCAGACGGGGTCAGTGATAAATCCCCAAGTACATCCAGGAAGAGTATCACACCTACACGGAAAGAGGTTAAGAATCAGTAAGAACAAGAGAGCATCGTTTTGCAAAGTGACACGTTTGGCTGGTGAAAGTGGGAAAATCAAAAAGGACTTCGAACCTAAAGGCCCTGGGACCATCCAGGACACACAGCATTGGATTGAGGATAGCGCACCTTTCTGCTCATGCTTCCTGCAGTTTTGCTACTCACGGAGGCAGCAACTGGCAATGCGCTGCGCGTTGATCCTCATCCGCCAGAGGCCACAGCCTATGTGCCGCCCACGGGGCCACTTCCAATCGTTCCACAGATGGAACGGAACTTCCTCACAGCTGGTGCCCCAGTTGTGAGGTCGAAGCCGTCAATCAGTGAAGCAGAAAATAGGACCTTCCTTTCAAACATCCTGACACCTCAGGAGTCAAGTTGCAGCTTTGCCATGCTTTGGCTAAAATATATTCATACAATTTCAATCAACTTCATACATTTTCCCAGTGCCTTGTCGCTGTGAGGATATGCTCGAGTCGCCAGCGGTGGTGGGACTGGGCTTCGTCCATTTTGCTTTGTCGCGCCATTCTCAAGAGGCTCAAGCCATCATGGCGGGACGCAGGACTGTTTTGATTCTGATTTGACGAATGCGGCATTTGTTTTGATGCATCTTGTGGCACACTGTGGGAAAATATGGTAAATCAAACCACTTCAAATTGATCAGCACAGCAAGAAGAGTCACACATACACATTTGAGAACACGTTAAAAGTGCAACTTGGCAACTTTACCCTGATCTCTGAATATCTCTGATCGAGCTGGCTCAAGCTACCCTCTCTTAAACTTTTGTTCAAAGTGCGGTTACATCAAACGTGATGAAGAACATCATCGTCCTGTCCTTTGCCGTTTTGACTGCGCAAGTCGTGGCCGATCCAAAGGCGCCTCAGGCACTGCAGCAGGATGACGAATGCTTGGCCGGCGAGGCTTGTGGCCTGAATGCCTTACAGCTCCGAAGTGGGGAGATGCAGGAGGACCCTGAAGCAGACAGCAACTTCACCAACTTGGATCACATCAATCCTGACGATCAACAGCTGCTTTGTATAGCTTTGTGTATTATATTGTTCTGCATTTTGTTCATGGATTTCCCTGTTTGGTAGATAGTGTGTGTTTGGTTGGTGGCTCCAAACTATTTCAGGGTCTGCAACTAAGATTAACTGAGGCTTGGTGCCCACTACGCAGATGGCTTCCTCGCAAATCTGTGCCATGGCACCAGCTACTGTGCTATTGCCGGCTACATGATTGTGGCTGGTCATGGTGATGCCAAGGGAATGGAGTCGATCCATAACAGCAGCTTGGAAAATCTGCATTTCGTTTGGGGATTTCCATGGATTCCCCAGCCATGTTTGATTGTACAGTCAAGGGTACCCCCGAAGGAAACATGAGATTCTCGTGGCTTCAACTTAGGCAACGTTGGCTACTACGATAGTATGTTGAGGGCAGCATACAACCGCTGCGCGAGTGGAAGCTGCGTGATCATTACGAATCCTGTGGGCCATCGTACCCAAAGCCACTGGTCCAGAGTGGTGTTGATCTGGGTGGTAAGGGTCCTCCATAATGTTGTAAACCCATGTAAACCCAGTGCCGCAGACCTCCAATTTTGATCAATGTTGGAAGGTTTGTACGACCCATTTCTATCCATTTCTGATGATATTTGGGATCGTTTCTTTGTCGGCTTTACATAAGCTATAAAGACTCTATATTTTGAGCCGTGTTTTTCCGATGTCCTGCGTCGAACCAGGAATGTAGCTGGGAACGTTTGCCTTGCCCAGTCCCAGGCCGATTTCATATCCACTACCGCCGCTTCAACGGTGGCGGTGCTTCCCTGAAGCACCGATTGGAGAAGCAGCTCTGTGGAAGCCACGGTTGGGAAAACTTCGCTGAGTGTGGCACTGGCAAGGCTTGAGATTGGGATCAGGATAGTAAACAGCTGAATGTTGAGGTTCTTTGTGCAACCCATTTTGAATGAGAGGGCTTTTGTCCAGTCCATGCCTGATATATCCGATATGCATACCAAAATCTAAAGGTGGGCATTGAAGTGTTCTGCCATCTCTCACCCTTGAGCGGGAATAGTGCAAACTGCCACCAAACATGCAGACATCATGACGCAACATGTGCTGCCGTGAGAGTGAGTCACTTGATTTTTACGGTGACAAATGAGAAGCAGTAGGTTAGCTCTCAATGCAGCATAGGAACCAGGCAAAAGAAGTTTTTCAACTCCGTTGTCAAGATTGGAGGATATTGGAGGGTTGTGATCATAAGGATCACCATTACCGAACCATGATTTTTGTGATGTCCGATGATTTTCTGGGACTGTCAGCGTCAGGCCAAGTACTTCGGAGGCTACCCCTCCGTCTTCCGAGAGGTCTTGGGTCAATATGGTGGTCATTTGGCCAACGTTGGTGTCACCGTTTGGCCGGGCGCCTGTGGACATGGCGTGATCGTGCCTTGCTTCAGATTGGCTATGAATGAGTAGATGGGTTTGCTGAAAGGTGGTGTACAATCCAAAATGTCAATTTGAGTGTGGAAAAAATCGTGATTAACCCTAGGATTTGTTGGCTATTTCTGTTTGAAAAGGGCCAATATGGGAAACTTGCGATTCATTGGATTGTTGGCTGATTCATCATTGCTTTTTGTTTGGGGTATCCAATTTGGAGACCCTCGTGCGTGGCCGCAGGTGCTTGCAACAACACACTGCAGCATTGAGCACAGCATCAGCGCTCGCTAAGCGTTTCTTGACGGCATTGCTGGATTGGCGAGTGGAAATGAACTGCCATGAATAGACTAACTCCAGCTGAAATTTGATTTTGAAAATGTCCAAGGTCATCAAGAAGGCCAAGACCAGTGCCTTTCTAAAATCAGTTGAAACCATGGCTGTTGACCATGGGCACCAAGAGCTCTCAGTTTTAAGAATGTTCAAGGGTGAAGTATGGATGAAATTTGAGGCGACGGGATGTCATCAGTTGCTCCACGCTGGTGTCCTGGTTGACTGCCAGAGCCTGCGCTCGCCTTTTGAGCTGTGAGACGACTATCAGACCTCCGCCAAATCGCGCGGGAAAAAAAGACGGCAGCAAAACTGCATGATGACCAGCCAGCCGTTGAACGTCAAAATTGGCATTTTACGGCATTCTACCTCAGAAGGTATGACTCTGAAAAGTTTCACATTTCAGTCTCTTCACCACAGGAAAGCAGCCCTTCTCTACGTCTCGCACACACGGGCGGCCTATTGCACTATCACAGGGCAGTGTCGAGCTGAGAAGCGTCAAAGTGGTTCGCCATGGTTGGCCAACGGGGTCTTTCCAATCAATTCATTGAGAAGAATTAGACACATTAGAATAAATGTTTTTTAAACATGGTCAAACAATGCCATGAACCACCCATTTGGGCCTTGTTTATACCACCTATTTCTTGTGAAATTGGAACGTTGGGGCCGAATAGAAGACCCAAAGCAGTCGCCTGAATATCCCCACACTTGAGCAGAATGTTAGGCTGAGCATTCTGCCTGATCCTGATTGCAGGAGAAGAGCCTAGCCAGCAAGCTGTTTGTAATTGCACGATTTAGCTGGCAACAATTCATTTCCAAGTCCAGGCTTTTGGGAGCTCCTTCATTAGTTGAGGAAATTCTGTCACATTCTGCGTTCCTCCGGAATACGTACGTGTGAGCATAATTAAAGGTAATTGTACTCAAGACACCTGTGTGGAGGCGAGACCAGTTTGTCCTGAATGAGGGAATGTTGAAGTTAACATGCATTTTGTAGAGCAAACTTGGTTTGAAAACTGCCCAAGGATATTGGAAGCCCTCTTGGTCTTGGTGTTTCTTGGCTCCTGCTGCAGATCCTCAAGAAGAGGCTCCCGCATGAGAGGCATGTGCATGTCGTGTCAACATTTGAAGGACCCCGAAGGATGCACTATTCAAGACGTCAGAACGACAGCCAAAGTCAGTTCTGGTTGCAGCCCAGTGTCATGATCCCGTTGAGAGACCTGCCCTGCTCAAGGAGCCACGAGAGCAGTGGCAAAGTGAAGATTACGTCCTAGTGCGGTTTGCCATTGACCAGGCCTTGCGAGCTTAATACGCTCTGTGTGTCAGAGTGTTCATAGGATATCGGGTCACATTTACCGTATATTCATTTAAGATTTTGAACCTTCGCATGTTCACAGGGAATAGTCAGCCTACGAATGTCTACGGGGATTTGGTGATGGCATGATGTGTATTGAGCAATTTTCTGAGTACAGCGTATTATGATGTATTATGATATATTAATATATATATATGTATATAAATACTATGATTGTGATTATGCCCATTAGACACTCCAAGTTGGATCAGTTTGGTTGTTCCAAGTGTGATGCTTTCCAGGCATCTTTGCAATCAGTCGTGGACACGGCCTTGCGGTGGGACGCCCGACATGTAAAGCGTGTCCCAAGCAGTGAAGGAGCAAGATGGGAAGACGTCACTTGGTCTTCGCGCACTTGTTCACACAAACCCAACCGCAATTTGATGTTGCGGCAAGTTCTGGGAACTGAATCCCTGAGATCACTCGCCAGCATTTTTCCATGGCTTTTTCCCCCTTGCTCAGTGTGTCGGTAAGCAACCGAAAGAGAGCCACCACTTGGTACTCGACGGGATTCACTGCGATCTGAGGCCATGCAAGTCTGAAGTGTCGACGAGCGAGCAGATAAAGCGAAAATCAATGCATTGTGATGCCTTGCGTTACTGCAAATGTCTTCAAGTGCGGCATGCCATGGCATAGCAGACATGTTGGAGAATGTAGCATTGAAGGGATACACACATTCTAGTTGATCAAGTGCTGGGCACACTGCAAAAATTCTTGGCGCAGGAGGGTGCTGTTGATGCTGACGCAGCTCGAGCGGTTTTGAGGCTAGGTGCATTGGATGCCTCGGCAGAGCCTTGACATCTTTGGGCAATGGCGACCAACATGAGATGACATAGACCCAGATGGCATCAGATCAAAGAAGCTTCTGGGAGCCCCATTTTCCCTGTACAGTAGCAGGGCCATATGCACCACAGTGAAATCGAGGTGACAGCAATGCTACCATCCCGCCCACCAACATAGATCTCGCCACATAGGGTGTAGAAGACTACTTTCCAACGTAAGAAATTGCTGATTCTCAGGGAGCAACCTGTTAGTTGGGATGGCATCTTCCATCATATTCCCATTCTTTGATGATTCATGATGATGAAACGAGCACGTTGGATACACTCCCCATTATATAGTCCTCCCTTTTGGTTGGTTCAACCCTATCAATATCAACAACTGTCGGATATCCAACTGGATGCCATTACATTCTAGCCGATGATTTTTCCATTGTAGCCAGATACTGTCAAATAGTATTATAGTATTTTATGACCTATAGTTTAAATTATCTATTGTTTCTTTTAGTCTATAATCGTTCAAGTCAAGTGTGAATCCCCACTGCCCTGGTAACTTCATCCCAGGAAGCGGCCAAGAAGGCCATCGAAGACTTGGAGCTGGATGTCGATGAGGTGCTCCTCATGGAACTCATCGACTACGCCTCGAAGCGCGGCACCGTGCGTGCCGTGCAGGATCTGGTGGCCAAGGCCCTGGCCGAGGCGTGGGGTGTGATGCTGGGGGAAACCATCACCGCTTTGAAGGACGAATCCATTGGAATCATGTGGTGTGTATAGGATTTCATACTATGGAAGGTATACATCTATATGATTCCATATGTACTCGTATTTATATGATTTACCCTCTGGTAAATTAACATAGACCCTGAATCAGCATTTTTTAGTGGAAACCGATCTTCTAATCCCTATATGCCAGGGCCTATGTTAATTGACTGGAGGATAATCATGCACGTATTATAGTCGTTTGAGCCGATTTTTTGAAAGCTGAAGAGTCGCTGTTTGGAGGTGCTTACGGAACTGGATGATCCCAAGAATACCGACACGGCGCTGGAGCTCTTGACTCAACTCTTCAGGGAGGAAGCAGCTTCCAGGTACCTGTACCATGGATTTGGGATGCTGAAAGTGGGTGAAATTGGATGATATTGGATACCCCCTCAGAATTGGATGATCTTGGATCTCTTTCTGACCCCTAAAAAAGGGGATGTTGAATGGATATCGTATATTTTGAGGACGGGATTGTATGATATTGCATTTTATTCTACCCTCTGGTGAATAAACATAGACCCTGAAAATCACATCTTTTTTGTGGATGTCCTATGATTTCCTACTTTTCCAACCCCAACTCATAGCAGGCTCAAAATCTCCAGGATCACCGTGGCGCGATGCCTGGAGAGGATCTATGCGACCAATCTTTATGGAGAAGAGCAGGCTGTGCAAAAATCTGGGTATATCATGGTATATCTATGTCTGGAAATGGGATATTGCCCCAAGAATGGATAAAAATTGCTACTTCACCGGAATTTTTGGGGATGTTTTTTTTAATCTACGCAGAATCAATACGCGGTTTTCATGTGAGTTTGAATGTAGTTCATATGGGGATGGGCCAAAAATTACGGCATATTGCGGCCTGGCTCCCACAGATGTCAACCATTCTCAATCAGTTTCAGGGCCTTCAGGGCATCCAACCTTGATTTATGATGACCCCATCCAGTGCCGCAGTGCCCAGCAGTCTGCCCTGTCGGTGAGGTCTCTGTGGCCTTCCGTTTCTTGCTTCGTCAAGGTTTAAGCCTCACCAATGGCAACACCCCTGAGGCGCCGAAGCCCCGGAAAAATGACAAAGTTGTTATAAAAGGATACAAAAGGCAAGAATAGGACGGCATGCACCTTATATATATATATATATATTCATATATCTTATCATTATCATTATAATATTATCATATTATCATATTATCATAATCATTATCATTATTACGTCGTTTCATTTGATTGTTTGCAGAAGTCCCTTACTTGAAAGGGAGAACTATGACAAATCAGCTGTATTCAACCCCCCTCAAGGTGAAGGGTGGCTAGAACAGGTTTGCTGAAAGTTTTGAAGCCCGACTTTCACCTCAAGATGTAACAGCTCTCCAAGAGTTCAATGGAAAAGATCCTGAACTGCTGAGCAGAACAGAATCCAGGGAAACAAGCGGCAATGATTTTCCACCGGGGCCAAAGACTGAGATAGGCCAGCGAATTGCGGGACGTGCTATTGGCAGCAGGCTGGACAATACATGTGAAACATGACCCATGAATGCCACAGATTCCGTGGCCATGAAGGGGTGATACCCGATATCCATCAATGTCCATCGATGTCGTGGAAGGTATCAGCTTGATCGAGCAACATGGGGAGGAGCATGCAGAAGGACTCATAGGCATCGTGGAGGCTTTCGAGGACAGTGCTGCAGGAACTGCTGGAGGCCTTTTTCATGATGGGATCCGGATGTGAGAACGGCATCAAAGTCTTTGTAGAGGCTCATGGGTTTATAGTTTACACATGTTTACACATGTATATAATATACATACATATATACATATATATATATACATATCATTCTGGAGTTCTTGATTGCTTGATTGCCTTCGGGTAGCCCAGTTCAAGCTACTGGGAGAAACACGGAATCAGATGTCCGATCCATGCCCCACTTGCCAGGTGAGTCTGCTCACCTTGGCATTGCAGTTTTCCTGGGGGCTTTGTCCAAGCACTTGGGGGCAGATCATGTCAAGGTGTGGCATGGTGTGAGATGGAGTGACACAGTGTCCCAATGTAAGTCTTGACGCGGTCAGCTAGGTCAAAGCTCGCAACAGGTGGACCAACGGACCAAGTCGTAAATTTGAACATATTCTGCAGAAAAGAGACAAGCTCGATGCTGCGTCTGATGTTTCAGAAGAGTACATCCCCATATAACCCTGTATAACATGCAAACAAAATACAGGCACACTGATGTGTGCAACCCCTGAAACTGACTCAAGCAGTAAATCACCATTAAATCTTAAATCCCATTGAATCTCATTAATCCCCATAAGATCCCCATTAAAATCCATTCATCCCCATGCCACAGTCCTTCAAATTGATGCTGGGCGCCAGGTTCCCGAAATTCTGCCTAGGCTTCTGCAGAGGCTCTTGGACAGCACGTCCACCAGATCCGTTCAGAATGCCATCGTAAAGGCGGACTGATGCGGACAGCAGCCTGTGAACTTCCGACTGTTTTGATATGTGATGACTGTTATGGAAGTTATGTATGATATGTTTTGGGAGTGTTTCTGAAGACAACCCACCTGTTTACTGGGATTGTGTCTAGCGGATGGCACCGATGGGCATTTCCTGGGCTTGGGGCTGTCCCGGTAGCAACAGTCAGTCCATTTTCCTCCTTTTTTCAACGAAGTCTTCCTACGTCACTGAAACTATGAAAAGATTCTTGCCGAGGTGCATTTTTGTTCGGATTTGCGCTGAGTTCTCCAGGTAATGCCACCATTGATGAAGCAGAACAAGGACTGGCCAGACTCAGCTAATGGGTCTCGGAAATTGATGGAGAATGAATCACTATGCAGCGGTGCCAGGAGAAGGCAGCAGAGACCTTGGACGAACTTCTGGAAACTGCCCTAGCGCCCAAGACCGATGCGGTGAAGCGACGCGGAGCTGCCATGGGCGTGGGCGCAACCGTCAAAGGCATTGGCATCCAAGCAGTCAGGCAACACAACATCCTGAAAACCATTGAAGCCGCTGCAGAGGAAGCTGAGACCGGAAATGTGATCCATTTGCCGTGCATCAAACACATCAAACCAATATAAATAAACCAATTCTCTCCACATCAAAACACATCAGAGCTTGTTTAAAGAATAAAAACCAAAGAAAGAACTTGATGTATCTTCAACCATTATGTATAATTTCATGATATGTCGGATATGCATAGATATGCTAGATTTTTGTGTTTATCATCCTCTCATCGCTGAGGACAAAAAGAGCGCAGCTATCCGTGAGGGAGCGCTGCTTTGCCTGGAGGGGCTGACCATCAACCTAGGCCGCTTCGATAGCATGATGTTGTTTAAGAATGTTTAAAATGTTTTGCAATATTTGCTTCTCAAAAGAATTCATTTCCAAAAGATTCTAAATGTTTTTGAAAGTTTTGGACATTTTTGGACTCGATCGGCTGAACTTCACTGAACATGTTGCTTTTCGCATGGTTTTTGCTCCCATTCAGGCCGGCTGTTCGAGCCCTATGTGGTATCTTCATTACCGCTCTTGCTTCAGGTGCGTTAAAAGAAGGAACTGTGGCACTCAGCACACAGATTTTACCAAGCAACATGAATCAAATCCCAACACATGGACACCGGATTTTCAGAGCACTTGTGTAGCGATGACTGAAATTGGGAAGCAAGATGCACGTTAATTATGTTTTGTTCCTGGCAACTTGTTGATTTGGAAGAATTCAGGTTTATTGTTGAACCACCTTCAGTAGATGCTTCTGAGTGGCTTCCACCTTACCCATGAGTCCTTCGGCCTGTGTCCAGGCCTTCTCGGATTCTCAACAAACGGTGCGCAGTGCATCACAGGCACTCTCTGCCATTCTGCTGCAGCTTCATTCGACAGAGAGATTCTGCTGGCCCATCAATTCAAAAGTGACCAACGCGTTGCAGGTGGCAGCTGGCGCCATGATGTCACAGCTCAGCGGACCAGGAGTGAAGCAGGTGTTGACTCCACTGTTGGCCGGCATCCAGGACAAGCAGTGACATGGCGTGAAATTTCATCACACTGAAGTTGTGCTGTGTGAGAGACACTTGCACAGAAGTTTGTTGAAATACCACATACACAGATGTCAATATGATGTGATATATGCATATTGAGATTCTGAGTGTGTATGCACCACCTAAACATGATTCATCACAAGTGCCTTTGGCAACTTTGGATCCCCAGGCGGCCCCTGGTTTTGATTCCGAGGTGGCGAACAAAGCTGGGCAGTATCGAGCTGTTGGCATCGATGACGAGCTGTTTGGAGAAGCAGCTCGCAGCATGTTTGCCGCAGGCCGGATCTCCAGATGACGTTGACCCGTTGGAAGATGTTACACGACGTTAAATGGCTGTGTCTGACGATGTGGTATACCATAAACCGTACCCAAATGGCCATTTGTTTAGCAAGGGAACATGATGATGAGTGACAAATGATAAACCATGATAAACCCATGATAAACCACTTGATGTTGAGGTATTTCCAGACAAACCCGTAAATGGTGCTTCACTCTCTGACTCTTTGAAGTCGTGAGTCGGAATGAGCTTCGGGCTGCACCTGGGCAGGTGGTGCCTGCTTTGTGCACAGTGATTAATGACCAGCATGCTAAGGCACTGGGGGCACTGGGATTGGTCACATCATGTCAGGGCTATGACTTGGTTACAACATTTGTAGTTTGCCATTGGTTGCCACGAAACTTCCCCAGGCATTATTCGTTTCTCCAAAGATGATATGGCATGATATAGAAAGATATGGTAAGGGGGGAAGTGACCCTCTATTCCATTCATGTCAAATTTTGATATTCAAGAGGAAGGTTGGAGCTTTAGAAAGTGCAGGTGAAGGAAGCAGCCAGAGAAGCTATTAACAAGGTCGGAAGCATCATCAGCAGCAGCTTGATGGCAGTTTTTATTCCGATTTGCCGCAGGCAAGAGAGATAAGAGAATTCTGATGAGGATGATGAGGGGATCAGAACTCACTCAACAACAGGTTGCATTAAGATGCATTTTATTGGAAATGTGCTCATGCTACGGGTTCAATATGTGTTCAATATTGTTCAATGTGAAGTAGTTGACTGTAGTAGCACATGGCAGCGACTGGGGATTGCCCCATGACACACTGATATTCATTGAACAGACAGGCATCACGGACCTCCATATGCAAGATATGATTTGAGTCAATGTTTCATTTATAATCCCATCCCCCCTCACATTAAACACCCCTTAGAAACATTTAGAAACCATGGTTTCATAAGGGATTTATGATTTACACCTAGTTGGGACCATAGAATGGGGGTCGATTCACTGAGGCCCTGAGATCAAAGCCATTGCGCCACAGTTGATCAGTGCAATGACGGATGGCGCGCAGTCACCCGATATGATCCGACATCAGATGCGTTAAGAACCTGTGGATTTGCTGATGATTTGGCTTATCTTCCCCTGGGTTCATGCACTACTGGGGGGAATCGACCGGGAAAATGTGATGTTTTTGTATGGCCCCCTGAGCCAAGAGAAGGGGTGAGACGAAGGAGCAGTTCAGCAGAGATTGGAAGAGTATCATGGAGCAATGTAATGCAATCCACGCGAGGGTGACACATTGACACAGCCCAGGAAAGCCAGTCTTGCCTACCTGTGATGTCAAACTAAGTGAAACCTCAGGTTCGAACACATCACGCGCGATGTCCTCGACAAGCTTTTGGCAACATCCTTCGTGCATCACATCGATGCCCCATCCCTCTCTCTTGTTTCTGGGCAGCTGTGACAGATCCTGACGTGTATTAATACATGGGCCAGCTGTGACGGTTGTGGCTCAGGTTTGCCCACTGATCCACCGGGCAATGAAAGAACGATCTGCAGATATGAAGCGAAAGGGTGCACAAATTGTGGGCGCCATGGTTCTCCTCATCAAGGACCTGTGATGCAGATGCGGGGGACACTGCTGCTTCGATTCGTATCGGTTAGTTCGCTTAGTTGGTTAATCATGACTTAGTCATCATGACTTATCACTACTTACTTTTACCATGGTTACCATGATTATTTTCGAGAATCCTGGAGTATTCCTGATTGTGATGATGCTGATGATGATGATGATGATGATGATGATGATGACGACTTCTTCCTAAGCTGACGTTGTAAGCCATTTTGTTTTCCCAGCAGCGTCCTCTGTGCTTTTTTGATGGCTTCATGCTGCAGGATGCAAAGGACATCCAGCCATACCTGGATCTTCTGATTCCGCAGCTCAAGGTGACCCTGGTGGATCCTATCCCCGATGTGTGACTCGAATGCAGCTGATGATGTGTGCTGCCGGTGTCCCACGGCTTTCCCACAGCTTTCCCAAGGGATCCCAAGGGTTTTTTGGTGTTGGAAAGCCATAAGGCGGGCAACTTCTGCGAAAGCTTTCGGCACCTTGGCCAATGCTCTTCCGGAAGACATGCTGGGTGGCTTGGCTCAACACCCTTCCAGCATCGTCAACCATCTTGAAGCACTCTAATGAACTCGAAACTTGACGACAATTCCACCAGCCCAGGCGATGTTCTCCCGTGGCTCTTCGAGATGTTGCGCTCTTCAGGATCTGCAGTGGAGCGCAGTGGTGCGGCACATGGTCTTTCCGAGGTTCTGATGGCCAAAGGTGCTGATCGCATCGAGATGCTGTTGCCAGATATCCTCACTAATGCTGGCAACCAGGACCTGCAGGGGTGTTCCGGCGTATGTCGATACAGTACAGAGAGAAACAAGTGATACTCTTGGAATGTTGTTCCAGAATGTTCCAGATTCCATAAATTGGTATTGATGTTTTGTTTCTGTCCGTATGTGCATGTGTATCTAGATATAAGATCATAGTACATGAATAGATAATGTAAGTGTGTGTGTGTATGTAGATAGATAGATAGATAGATAGATAGATAGATAGATAGATAGATAGATAGACAGACAGACATACATACATACATACATTACATATGTAGGAGTTGTATATAAGTCTCATGGTGTGGATCAGACTTCTGCAGATTTGCGATGCCCTGATTCCGCGGCTCGTGAAAGGAAGCAGATCCCGAAGCTCGGGAAGGCTACATGGGTCTCTTCTGCTACCTGCCTGTTGCCATGGGCTCCACCTTTGAGCAGCTTGGCAGATGACTGCTATCTCTTTATGCCTCTGTCTCTATTTGTATATGATGTAATGCTATGCTATGCGATGTCATGCATTGTTGTGCAATGTTATGTATGTATGTATATGTTTACTATTTATATATATATATATATATGCATGTGGATGTAGATGAATATGTATGTATACGTATGTATATGATTGTATATGATTGTATATGTATGTATATGTATGTGTATGTATGTGTATGTATTTATATGTATGTATATGTATGTATATGTATGTGTATGTATGTATATGTATGTATATGTATGTATGTACGTGTACTTATCAATTATTACATGTGTTTTTGTATGTGTGTGTGTGTCGTTGGACGTTTACTTTCCTAAAATGCCATAGGTAGGCTAGGTACGGAAAAGATGCAAAGCAGCACACGGAGACCTCCACACTGCATAGCTTGGTGTTTGGTCTTTCTCACCTTCTCGTGGGTTTCAGGCCATACATTGAAGAAGTACTCATTATGCTGCTGAAGGGTATGTCTGACGATGTCTCCTCCTGCCGTGACACCGCATTCAAGGCACCATTTGGAATCTCCAGATCTGATCGTGGATCTGGGAGGATCTAATGCTGTCTAACCAAGACACATCAAGACACACTATAGTTGTTGGGCGTCCAGTCACAGGCAGAACTTCACATGCGGCTTCCCTCGCCAGGCTGCCCAGACAATCACGAAGCACTTTGGATCATCTCACACGGCACTTTTGCTTCCACCACTGGAGGAGGCTGCACCAAACGATCCAAACATATCAAACGGCTTGTGCCTCATTGCAGTATTTTTGGTTAATTTTTGCAGGTCCTGTCAGCTAACTTGGTCAATAGCCGTAAACCTTGGCATTTCAGCTTGTTCAACAAAGAGTTGACGCTTTCCCCAGGGCGTATTTGATGTGGACTGGCGCATTCGGCATGGTGCGGTGCAGCTCATGGGTCAGCTGCCAGATTCTCAGTCGATCAGTGGATGACCCAATGAACCTGCTTTGCTAAATTGCCTACATGCTTAATTATGTTGATCAGATTATAGTAAATAATTTATAGCTATTTTACGTTTTGTTTGATGCAGCACAATGTCACAATGTTATACTGCTACATGCATATATGTATGTGTGTGTAAATATGTGTGTGTGTGGATATGTATACAGTGTATATATATATATACATACATATATATATATATATATATTGAGTGATTGCATTGTGATTTCTATTGGGGTTGCCTTCATTTTGTGCATAGAGTCGTCATAGTCCTGCGCCCCGTTGGAACAGGATCCAACAGATCCTGCGCGCTCACCGCATTCCAACCAACAGTGCGGAGCTGATGCAAGTAGAAGCCTTGCCACGCGAGTGGCGGTGCCACATGCTGGCATCGCTGTACATCGTTCGAAGTGATGAGACACTTGGCGCAGATGATGGTCAACCTTTGCATAGCATGCACTACTAGCCACTTACTGTAAAAGGTTGGTTTAACATATTTTTACTGGGGATCTACGATTGGCCATGATGATGGATTTAAATTGCTGAGGAATCATCAACCTGTATGACCCCATTCAATTCCATTGTGTTGTTGGGATTCATATATTCGTCACATTCTATAATACACTTTCCAAAAAGAGACTCCCAACCACCTTTTTCGCCTTGAGGAACAGCGTCGTGAAACAAGCTTGTGGCCAAGTGTGGAAAGCGGTTGTGCAGAACACGCCTCGAACTCTCAGAGAGCTGCTGCCCACACTGATGACCCGGTTGATCGCCCCCCAGCAGCAGATAGGACAGTGATTTTGCATTGGAGGCTAGGCCAAATTCCATTGTTGCCAGATCTTCGGGTCAAGATACTTGGAATCTCGGACCAGCAAGACATTCACATATTTGGCACCAGGGGATTCCACCCCAAAAAAGGCTCGTTATCATCAGCCAACTTCCCCATCGGTTGCCAGCACTAAGGCGAATTTGGCTTCAACCAATCGGGAGAAGCAACGGGTCGCAGCGCGCTGTGTGGGTGATCTTGTTGGCAAACTAGGCCTGCTGTGGCAGATGCGCTGATATGGGCTGACATGAGCCGAGGTGATGATCAAGTTTGGATCTATTACCATGGGTTTCAATACTAAAATGCTCGAATTTTGGATGATTTGGCATACCGCCATTTCAGGAAACCTCCATTTGGATCTATTTGGATCTGTTTGGTATATAAGTGGTATGCAACCATGTGTGCGAAAATAGATATGATATGATATGATGTATAGGGAATGTGGGAAGGCTGGGGCCTTCAGAAAAATAAAGGCTTTGTGTGGAGCCACAAATTTCCCAGCAACCGACAGCTGAAGATGCCAGGGGAACGGGTGATGCCGGAACTGATGCCGATCTTCATGGACACGTTGTCCGAAGGCTGGTAACCTTCCACACCTTCGCATGGTAATGGTATATATGGGTATATAATCATCAACTCCCTGACCATCCTGACCCTGACTATGGCATGAGGACAGTTTCATCATGTTTCATCATGGCTCCCACATTTCAGTGTTCCCGTAAGGCGACGCACATGTCCGAGAAGGTGTTTGCATTGGCTTGGCAGAGCTCATCAATGCGACCACCAAGGCCCGGCCAAGCAGAAGCTCATTCAGGGTTTAGGTTTCAATTACAACGGTATATAGAATAGTATTACGATTCATGATTACGATGATGCTGGTATCATTATATATTTAGCTTTTCTACATGTTTAACAGATTTGTGATGATGCTGTGGTATTACTATTACAATCGTTGCAACGAAGTAACGGAATATGGGATGGCTCTCCGATGCTAAATTCTACAGCAACGCTGAAAACGATCAAAAACACCGGGGAAAAAATAATAAACTGCAATTAAACTGCTAGAGTATGCTACGGTGTCTTTTTGGACTGCTTACAAATCTTCATGTTCATCACAAGAACAAGTTCCTATGATATCATATAATCCTCATTTTAATGTAGGTCAATCTTAAAATTACGTCATCCAAGTTCCTTAACATACATTGCTTAACATGCTACTCGGCTTATGTTAGTTTTTCAAACTCTTGTGCCGCCGGTGCCAGGACCTTCTGGCAGCTTACTTGGATCAGCTGATTCCAGCGATCCAACAGGCGATCATCGATGATGACGAGTCGGTGAGGAATCAAGCGAGCACAGCTGCTTGGCGGAGCACCATTTTATTAAAATGCGAAGGTGTGACTTAAATTGACTTAATGGCCCAAGATCTATCTGATATCTAAAACTCATTATAACTCTATACATATATATATATATATACATATTTATATTACACAACTAAACATGTCAAAGTTTGGCCCCCCAGGTAGTTGCACTGCTTCACAATGCGGTGGGACCACGGGCGACCAAAGACATTGTGGAATGGTTGCTGGGAGAGCTGGCAGATGAAGAGGAGGCCCTCTGGATGGTTTGAGGCAATTTATTTAACAAAAGAAATTGGTTTGGCATTTGGGTTATGATCAGATGATTTTTGGATAACTATGGGATAGTTATGGGATGATTGTAGTAAACCCAATCCCTTAGTTCACCTTCGAAATGTGTGGAGTTCAAAGTTCAACCCTCCAAATTTGAGCTTTATGCCCTGGGTGAATCCTACGTTAAACCGTCCCTTCCATATCAAATACCAGATGTCCACAAAAAAAAGCACTTCCAGGAAGGTGAGCTCTACCTTCAGGGCTTGGAACAGCTCATGAAGAAGCAGCCAGGCCAGGGTTGTTTTGATTGATGTAGATTTATTTTGTTTAGATTTGTCCTACAGTTTCATCATCCTGAAATTGCTTGCTATATGCTTCCTGCCATCAAAAAATTGAGTTAACATTCAACGGTGCAACTATCATGAAAGAAGGATAGACAACCAATATGGTGCTAAAATCCCCCATGTGGACCTCAAAAATGAAACGATCTATGACTAAATCAGGGATTTTAGGGCCATAATTGATAGTAGAGGGATGGGATGATTAATGTGCCATGCTCTGCTCCTTGCATTTCAAATTCCCTTTGCAGGCGCCGTGCTGCCAACGGTTCTGGGCGAGCTTGCTTCGCCTTCGAAGGCAGACTACACCATGTTGCAGGTGCGCGATCGGCCGCCAGCTTCACAAACGTTGCAAAGAGTTACATGTGGCTGAGTGACAGTGATCTCTGGGGGTGGACCAGGAGATCCCATAGGCCATAGTCATCAAATGTCATCAATGTATATCGTATATACAAATATATATATATATATACATATATATATATATACATATATATATATAAATACACATATATTTATTTTAGATAGATAGATAGATAGATAGATAGATAGGTAGATGTGCATGTATACCTAGGTATACATACAGTGCGCGCGCCGTGTGATGATGCCCACACTGAGGTGCAAGGATTAGCTTCACTGGCTGTGGTGCCCGATAAGCATGCAGTCCATCGTCACCTAGCAGCAATGCTCAATACTCCCCTGTGCTGGATTTAGTTAGGTGCATCAAATGTTCAGGTTGGATCAGGTTCATGTGTCTGAAAATATGGTATATTTCCAAACGGGGACAAGGACGATAGATCATCAAATTTTGAGGGTACTCTATTTTCAGACAAACCCAGAGTGTCAAACTCTGTGTTTCTCGCTCTTGCCTGGATGGGTTTGAATCCAAAGGCCACTTGGGAGATGTGTTGCCTGTCATCATGAAGGTTGCAAGTGGCACAGAAGATCCTTGCTGGCAAGTGATTTGCATTTTCTGTGGTTGGCATTCCAGTTTCAAGATTGGCTTGTGAGCATGTGAGTCCTCAAAGTTAACTTTCTGATTTGGAAGCACAGGTCTTGCCAAGACTCGTGGTGTGTGATAAGAATTCTGGTGTATGCTATGGCTGACAGCATTTGAAAGCCGTATTCAGCCATCACCCAACTAAGACAACGCCCGAAATGCGAGAAATCGCTGTGGAATCTGCAGCCCGTGTGGTGGATGCCGTTGAGCAGAACGGTTTGGTGATGCTCCTCAATGAGCTTGTCGGACCGATGCAGGACTCTTGGTGATAGCGGGGAGTACAATTTTGGATGGTAATTGATATTGGTATGTATATATATATATATATAGGTTATTTTTAGGTGATCACTGCAGTATTTTAGGGAGTAACCCCCCAATTAAGGGACAATTTATCAATCCGGCATTGACATTAGTGATAGGACACAAACGCACTGGCAGCCTTGAAGTTCCTTTGAGGTCCTGAAAGGGATGCTGCATGCATAGTGACTTACAATTTGCATCATTATGTTGTTGCCGATATCCATGTGCGTGTAGAATTATATAGACATTGTCATATTGTACAGATCTATTTGTGTTTTTGTGGGGCCCGCATCCCAACATAGTTTGAGGCAGTTTGGGGCCAAAGTTCGAACAGTAGTTGTCCCCTTGAGGACTCAGAAAGTGCAATGAGACGAGTGGTAGCTGCGCAGCTCTTCAAGCACTTTTTCGAAAACACCAGTAACTTGGATCACTCGTCAGATGCTTCTCCGCGTGCCGTGCAAATGCAGACTGGTGGATTCTGTGTCGGATGTTGTCGGATAATTCTGGCGATTTGATGTGCACAGAAAGATGTCCAAACAATGAGCTGCAGTACAGGGCTTGGTGGAGACATAGTGACTGAACGGATGCTCTGCATATTGCTGCCGTGACAAGGCTTAGACGTGGTCCCTGCTTTGCCATTGGCCTTGCCGGCGCTTCTACCCTCAGCTCTTGCGGATGAGGATGATGAGGCTTTGGCAGCTGCCATGGGAGCACTGAATGCCATCGTGAAAAAGTGCATCTTGATGAGGATTAATTGCCCATGTAGATTTAAGATTGAAATCACCTACATATGGACTATATTCATCCATGTTCCATTTCTATATATTGCGATCCGATGTTCAGCAACACCATCTCCAAGCCGACCTCAAATTTAACAGCAGATCATTCATTATGCCTAAGCCATCCAAAGCCTGTCATACAAGAAGTCAGGACAAGAAGTTCTCCAAAGCACAACACATATTTGTCGCATATATGTCACATATCCCAGCAAATCCAAAAATGTTGGAGAAGTGAGACGGTGTGAAATGGAGCTGGAAAATTCCCAGAGCCACGTCCACAGTGACAATCCCGGTTGGCGGGCTCCAGAATTCTCCAGGTCAAATGCTGATCCAAGGTAAAAAGGAGGAGCTTCCTCCGTACCTCAACGAGGTGCGTGGTGCAGTGTTGAAGCTCATCACAGATCAGCAGACCAAGAAAGTGGATCCAGAAATCTACCTCCCAGGACTGGGATTGTTGAGGACCTGTTGAGGTCCTGTTGGGGTCCTGTTTTGCGCTGGTTGCAAGGGATTTTTTCCGCGGCTTGGGATGGAGGACTGTGCAATCACAAAGGCCTGGAGCCTTTGTATCCCATCTACCAGCATGCCTTGATCAATGGCAATCCTGAAGCGCGCGAAGTTGCCGCAAAAGGCGCGGAGAAGATATCTTTGGACTCCCCGTCCCAAATCTTTCAGGTATAGAGCAAGGGGTTGGGATGTTTTGGGCAGTTTTGGGGACGCCTTTGAATTTCCACAATCTCTTCCAACGAATAGAGGTATCGCTATATGATAGAAGCTTTGGAACTGGTCAGGTCTTGGTGAGCTGGTGGATCACACCACAGAGAAGGCATTGGCTCCTTATGCCGTGAAAATCACAGGCGCGGGTGGATGGTCGTGGGGATTCAACGACTGGCCATGGCCTTCGAGGTCCTTTGATCCGCATCGTCGGCGACAAGTTCCCAGGAAGCGTGAAGAAGGCCATTGTCGAAGCCCTTCGCTCACTGCTGGTGCGTGGAGGCAGCTTGGGCAAACACAAATGCTACAATGTTTCGTTTGCATTCTTGCTTTTGATGTTTCAGCAGGTGTCAAGCCTCAAAGGAATAGTCCTGACATGTCTTGACATTGTTTTTTTACTACATAGATACTAGAGATAGATGAGATGGGATGCGATGCGGTGCGATGGAATGGGGCAGACAGACAGATAGATAGATACATAGACAATCATAGATACATAGATACATAATGATACATAGATATATAGATACATAGATACATAGATGTTGACTCTGTCATTCATTGTTTCTTGGGACTTATCCTTTCCCCGTAAGATTAAATACATTTAGGGTGTGTTCGATCAGTATACTGGCCATATGTTCCCTTTTCAATGCTTAAACCGTGTTGGACTCCAATGTCTTATGGTTATCTCGTGATTAAAACAAGTTAAACCATGTTTATCCCCAATCTCACGATGGGAATATCATGGACTATCCAATGGTGTTGGGGTTTTCCCAGGCTAACCATGGCGGAATTTGCCTCAGCCCCATGGAGGTGACACTTTGAGGCCTTTCCTGCCTCAGCTTCAGACAACGTATGTGAAGTGCCTATCAGATCCTCCCAACTCGCAGGACAGGGCCACCTGGATGTGGCTGTTGCATGGGGATGAAACTGACTGGCCAGACTGGGAGAACAAAAACCGGTTAAACGCACTGGTCTTATATAAATGATGTTGAACTGGTGTTTAAAGCCAAGCAACCATTCAAACTGAAAAAACGCTATAGTTACAGTAAACGTGAGCACGAAACTCATTATTATTGTGTGCCTTCCATGGTTTTCCTTGTTTGATTGCGGATTGAACTAGACGTCACCGTGGTGCTGTAGATTTGTCCTCTTCTCCTATCCTACTAACTTGCCTCACCAGTATTTGGGGCTGGTGATTTCGCCAACTTCGATGTAAAATGAAAATCCGTTGGAAATCCATGGCTTGATGATTTTCCCATGGTTTTCCCATGGTTTTCCCTTACTTTCCGATATTTTCCCATACAAAAATGGCCACTTCGTCCAGGCATTTCCCAGCCATGGTTGATCCCCCTTTCGCTTCACCAGGAGGTCCGAGAGAAGGCAGCCGAATCCCTGGGAATGTTGGTCCGCAGGGCACCAAGAACGGAGCCCTTGATCAACGAGTCACTCAGCTCCCTGTGGGTTTCAGTCCAAAATGCCGGAACTGGGGACCAAAATGTAGAATTTATAAGGAAGATGAATGAACATGAATGAAACGTCCAGACACACTAAGGCCGTTGCACAAGTTGTTAGCACAGGGCAATCGGTTGCACAGTGTTCGATTGAGTAGATTTGGAATGTGCATCTTCGTGCAGGCCAGTGCTGATAGTACTTGCTGACGTAGATTGCTAGTTGAAGATTCTTCAAGAACTCTATGTCCGAGAATTTTGTTTTAACGGAGAATTGACCAGAAGCCCCCAAAGTTGATGAGAAAAACGATGTTTTTCTGTATAAATTGTTCCCCTTAGATCAATGGGTACTTGACGATCCAAGGCTTTGCACCGGCGTCGCAAACCAGACAGACCCTGCTGCCCGACTGGCCATGGGTCATGCACTGGGAGAGGCCGAGCCGAGCCTCTGCGATCCACGGCGTTTAAAGGGAACCCAACATGACCAATGACATCTACCCTTTGGCAATTCATAGCTATTGAAAATTGTCATTTATTGTGGATTTTCCCATGAAAAATTGTGATTTTCCATAGTTATATTAGTTTCCAGGGTAATGACATCTAAATGACTAATGTAGCCAAAGTCTATCCATGTCTATCCTGCATAGTTAGAACATGTTAAGACTCTGTAAGACCGAATGAGACCTGCTGCAGAAAAAGTTGCACAGAGCGCTTCCTTAACCGCAGGTTCTTTTGAACCTGCCACAAGCCACCAGCGAAGCCGCACAGGCTGGAAGCCACGGGTAAAAGAGAAAACAGAGACAGAAGTCCATGTTTTGTCTTACTTAGCCACTGGCTTCAGTTTAAACGTTTTTGGCAAGGAAACCCACGAAGTATGTTGTTTGAAAATGTTGAAAAATGAAGCAGTTGTAGCCGCCAAATGGCCATTTAACAGGGAAAATATGATAATAAACCAGATCGGATTTGGGATTACCATTCTTAGGTGCCAAACCCAAATCTGGTTCCTCTCTGTTGCTTCAGTGAAGGCAAAGATCCTCACCGCCCTAACCAGCCACAGCTTCGAGATTGATGAGCCGAGGGAATGTGAGGCTAAGATTCGCTTTGGGCTTGGTGTGGATAGGCAGCAACAGATGGACTTACCATGGATGAAGACTGATGAATACCAATTGATTATCATAATGTTCCCTATTAAATAGCAATAGTTGGGGGTACCCCCCCTATTTCCAGACAAACCCACGAGCGATGAGCTGGAGCGGCCACAGGTTATCGGGTGGGCGTTCGGCATGTTGCTCCGCCGGCACCTTCCCACAGAGAAGGCGGTCGAGGTCTTTGGCCAGGAGGCAGGATGCTCAGTAGTTATTGTTGGACCTCCCATGTCAAGGCAGATCAAAGCCTATGTCGTTGAAGGGTCCGATATATATATATATATATCCACATGGTATATCCATGCTGTCTTCATTATACCATATGAATCCATATTATGTCGTATCATATGATGTTATATCATATGGTATTTTATTATATATATATATATACATCCCCCATAGTAAGTATACGCGCAAACCCCACAGTTCGCCCACACATCATTTAAGGGAATCTTAGACATGTTTCTAGGGTATCATCAAAATCCCACCCCCGTTAAACTTTAATGTTCAAGGGAATCTTCAACATGTTTCTAGGGTATCATCAAAATCCCACCCCCGTTAAACTTTAATGTTCAAGGGAATCTTCAATATGTTTCTAGGGTATCATCAAAATCCCATCCCCGTTGAACTTTAATGTTCAAAGGAATCTTAGACATGTTTCTAGGGTATCATCAAAATCCCACCCCCTTTAAACTTTAATGTTCAAGGGAATCTTCAACATGTTTCTAGGGTATCATCAAAATCCCATCCCCGTTAAACTTTAATGTTCAAGGGAATCTTCAATATGTTTCTAGGGTATCATCAAAATCCCACCCCCGTTAAACTTTAATGTTCAAGGGAATCTTCAACATGTTTCTAGGGTATCATCAAAATCCCACCCCCGTTAAACTTTAATGTTCAAGGGAATCTTCAACATGTTTCTAGGGTATCATCAAAATCCCACCCCCCGTGAAACGTCAATGTTCAAGGGAATTTTCAACATGATGACGATGATGATGATGATGATGATGATGATGATGATGATGATGATGATGATGATGATGATGACGATGGCGATGGCGATGATGATGATTTGATGATGATGATGATGATGATGATGATGATGATGATGATGATGATGATGATGATGATGATGATGATGATGATGATGATGATGATGATGTAACATTCACCGCACG
>BGPT01002978.1:0-43944 GCA_003297045.1 Symbiodinium sp. clade C Y103
TTGCAAATACAGTGCCGACATGTAGCAAATACCATGCAAAATGGAAGGCAAACATGCCAAGATGTAGCAAATACCATGCAAAATGGAGAGTGAACATGTAAAAATGCAGCNACTGTTGCAAATACAAGGCAAACGGGGCCAGAGCATAAACCCAAAAAAAATTCCAAAACCTGTCCCAAAAAAAATTCCAAAAACTATTCCACACCCATAATATATATATATATATATATACATAGATTATCCTTTGTGATTCTCATTTATAGATGATTGGATAATTTTTCACCGTGGTATTTTCCCCCTGAAACGCGGGGATTCCGCAGGTTGATATCGTTGCCAGGCATCGACTGGGGCACATTGTTGTCTCGAGATGTTGGATGCCGGAAGCCGAACGCGACGGGTTGGGTGATGATGGTGATGTGCTAAACTTTGGCAAAGGAAACATCCAGCATTTTGGGGAATCTATGGGGAACATGAACATGTATAGACGCATTCATATACATGTGCATGTATGAAAAAAAGATAGGTTTTCTCATGTTTTTGGGCGCGCTAGAAGCAAATCCAAGGGGCGCTGATGCCACTTTTGGGTGGGTGTGATGGATGTTTCGAGCTATATGTTGCACAATCCGCCCAGGGTGAAGCAGAGGTAGAAATGAACGACTGGACAGTCTGAACATACCAAGACGGGACCCAAAAAGTATCGAAAGGTCACATCACCCTCAACTTCTTCTGCTTTCAGCCGTGAGATCCTGAGGTCTGTGGCATTGCCCTGCAAGACTCTGGAGCAACTCGGCTTAAAATGAGGAGCCTTTTGAAATCTTTTAAGAGTAAGAAATTGATATGACCCACATGGGTCAAAACCATTCAAAGCCTATTATACCATATGAAATCATGCAAGCCACGGCAAACACTCCGGCGGCAGGAAACATGTAAGGGATTGGCGTCGGTTTTCATAAATTGGACAACATGAGGTAAGCGATGGGACCTTTCCAACTAGCGATACCCCCTTTGAAGGGTATGTCATACCTCCCCACACAAGAGATACCACCCAAACTTGCCATACATCATTTTGTACAAACGCATGGTAAGCGATTGGACTTCCCAAATTTGTTGATGTCCTTTTAGTCAACCTTGAGTTTCCACGATTGCTCATATGAATGGGGGGATGGTTTTGACCCATACCCACCCAAAGTGAGCAACCCAGTGTGGGACCCAGAAGTTGCCGAGACTTGCTGCAGTGATTTTCCAGTCTGACAACACATACCTGAACCGTTTGTTAAGAAAATATCACGTTACTGGGGTCACCCAAAGGACTAAAGGAATCAACCAATAACCAACCTTCTCTCTAGAACTACAATCTGGATCTAAAACTGTGGATGGGTCAATAGTCAATACCGTGGATGCATAGCCATAGCCATCCCAACCATACTCACAGGTCATATTCCCCAACCCCACGCTTGATTCATAGAGGTCATATTCCCTCGCAGGCAGCAAAACTGTTCCAAGAGATGACCCAACTTCGCGTGGCAGTGCGACGACTCATGGTGCCCGGCCTTCGGGAAATGTCGAGTTTTTTTCAGCGATGCAACAGCTGCAAGGGGTGCAATTCGGGTGATATTTATGGGGATAAGCATGGACACAACCTCCATGAGCTGGTATGGAACCTTATTGTTGTTCCAAAACATTCTACAACTGTAGGGTGTTGGTCATTTTTGGCTCAACCCACAACCATCCAATTGGGGATGGATTCTACCGACCTTGGCTCACCAGGCAAATTTGTGGCTATTCACTTTGAATCCGTGCCTAGCCACATCATCCAGGAATCTTGTTTGATGGTCAGCAAGAGTCTGTCTACTTCAGCAGCACCTATATACAATTTTGTTTGATCGAGGTCGAAGAACGTGTGAATCCAAAGGTGTTCGCAGTAGATAGTGCAAAGCAATCCGGGCAACAAAATTGAAGCAGTTGGACCCCGGCTATTGCATGCAACAGGGTACGGACATTCCATGATTTCGATATTCATCTTTGTTTTGTTCATAAACATTCCGAAATCTACAGGAACCTCTTGCATGTTTGTTGGGTAAAACCATGTCTTGTTTTTGCGTTGATTTTCTGTTCAACAAGCCGAAACGAGTTTTACCCCCACAGTATACCATGGTATCAAAAACTAAAATCTCATCTAACCCCCCCTGGACAATCATCTCCCCCTACTGATGGTATAGAAATCCCCAAGAATTCCACGCTGCGTCATCAGCATGGGCGCAGGTAGCAGGCAATGGCTTGGGAGACCAGGCGGGGTCGAATTGAGCCACAGAAAATGAGAGTTTATCTGTGCACATTGATCTAAATTCAACCAACGACAAATCAGAGTTGATATCAACTTGCGCTGGTCATTTTATGTGAAGATAATGGGGGCATTATGGCATACATAGCCAACAATATGATTGAGGGTTACCCGAAAATAGGAAGATGAGACCCACAATTTATGGCCCAAACACGGAGAGCATGCGGGTTTCATCCATGCGGTGGTATGGCGCACCCGATTTTTGCAGAATCCCAACTGGTTTGAGGTTAGCGTATTCCCTTTTTCTGTGCTAAGAATTGCAAACCAGATGAGTTGGCCAAGCAGTAGAGTTTGGGCAATATGATAAGAGACGAGACAAATCGTCGCAAATGAAAGAAGTCACCAAGTTCCTTTGCTTTTTGATTTACATTTTTGCCAACGGATTACTCATACCCTTTGTGCTGCAGCAACAGATCTTCGCAAATCAACAATCAATCATGTCGCACAAATGATCGTTTGGTGGATGTGTCTCAAGGCCTTGCCGTGTTTCCAACTTTACGGCTGCATAGAGGCAAATCAATACACTTCACCTTGAAGTCAGTCAATGTCACTGCAGGCAATGACCGCATTGTCTGCCTACCTTTGGCACAGTGCGGAGCTCAAAATCAGCAAGTTCCATATCAGGCAGAAGTGCAGGGTAAAGTCAGGTGGTAGCGCAATGTCTGAAGGATAGAACTTTGATATAACTTAACTAGCACACACAAAACAGATCGCAAATACACCAGAATACTGTCCGGAAAATTGGATTATGAAACCATGTCCCCTTTGTTGGCACATCTCCCTTTGGGGTTCAGGACCCAATTCGTAAGCAATTTTATCACCCAGGTTAATTTTTGTGGTTGATATCCCCTCTACAACTATCAGTTGTGGTCGCTTTCCCAATTATACATATTATTCATTACAACTATTTATAACTTATCAATACTTATCACTTATCCCCCAGTTATAATATGTGGAATCTTAACCCCACTGTACTACAATCGTAATCCCATGGTTCTTTGCCCCATTTCTCCATCCCGTCCGAAAAATCGCCAAGGCCCTGAGCCGCTGTGGGAGCTGGGCCTTGCGGATAACTTCATCACGGACAAAGGTCTGGAGGAGCTCCTGAGGCCCGGAAGTTATGGACCGAGAGGAGCTCCTGGGGAGATTCACCTGGTGAAAAACCGAGGAAAAACCCATTTCAAGTGATGATCTGATGGGAGCTTTGGAGCGTTTTTGGACATTTTTTAGCGAGTGAGATGCTATTTTGAGCGGGGGACATGAATGGAACACCAACTGGTGGGTTGGGTATTTGAGCAACCTGGGGATTCAAGCAACAAGATATGGTGAGCACCGGGCAATATTTCTTGGAGCCGCCGTGCCGCATAATGGATGGTGCCAGCTTCCGAACATGGTGCTTTTCAGTTCAGCTTGGTGTATCACACACAGACATGGCTTTTGATGTTTGACCGTGGGAAAAAAGGGATGATGTTGAGGATGTTGATGCGAAGATTGCTGATATATGAATCCCCATCAAATCCCATTAAATCACCATTAAATACCATTAAATCACCATAAATCACCATCAATTGCTGATGTTTGCCGATGTTGACGCCTGTGACAGTGATGACGAGCGTTTCAGGTGCCTCTACAACCATCCCAGCCATCCGTCCGGGATGCCAGGGCTGAGGTTGGCTGGTAGCAGCCATCGTGTCAACTTGGCAAACGAGATTTCGAAGCCCTTCAACTGAAAAATAAAGGGTTTTCAAACCAGTAGTGGGTTATCAATGACTATCATCTATATATTGGGGTTACTCTTTATGACTATCATTATGGTTACACGGGGTCATAATCAACACCAATAAAATGATATAAACTTGGCATAGCTTAGCCCAACCGCAGCAGCCGAGGCCTCGCTTCCCAGATGCCCAAGGCGGCAACACGGGAAGCGCATTTGCGCTGCGTCCGGAGACCCGTTGCCGACTCGGCGTCTTGGAGCTGGGTTTGGTGTGTTGGTGCAGCAGTTGACAGGGGACGCTGACTCACCACGAATGGAAGAGCTTGCTGGACTTGCCTTGACTGGTCAATTTGGACATTTGCAGAAGGACTCTCTGGGCAAGAAATGGGAACCTCAGCTTGGGCGAATTGATGCTGAAGGCTCTAGTCCATCATTTTTGTGATGCCATGTCTTTGGTTTTAATTCAACTTCAGTTTGCGGAGAATCAGAATCTTTAGCTTTCCTGTTTAAGGGTGATTTGAGCCCTGGTTCCATTGGTCTGGATAAGTAGATGTTTGTCTGCTGAGGGGTGGACATGAAGAACAACCTGATTCATGACCATCCTTCCCTCATCAAAAGAGTGGAATCTGTCGCGAACCCAGTTGCTGTGGGCCTCATGTTCTTTGCATTTCTTTGTCATGTCCCATGAGAATCCTCCGGTCCATCTTGAAGATCCTTAGCACAGGCTGAAGGTGACTTGATAATACTTGATAATATCATTTTTTTGGCGCACCAACGATTTTAAGATTTCAAGATTCATCGAGAAACGACCATCCAAGCTCACTGTCCGTTCATGAACAAGCTTCCAAAACTCAGATACAGGGGAGAGAAAATACAGGATGGGGCACTTGAAGGGATCCTGCAACCTTTTGGATGTATGAAATGGTATGGAAATGAAACTGAGATGCCATGAATTCTTTCTCAGTAGTAGGGCACTTGAAGTACTTGAAGAGTTAAATCCGCGCTAAAATGGATATTCATCCCTCCAAACAGGCCATTATTGTCTTGGACTCATTCCGATTTTTTGGGTTTCTTCACACTGGACCCCCGAGATCCTCCAAAATGGTCATGTTTCATGGGAAAGCCAATGGTTTTGGCGAAACCCTAACTTGCGGTACCCTATTTTAAGAAACAGCACATTTTACCCTCCAGTAATTTAACATAGCGATGGAAAAGCGTCCATTTAGTTCGATGATTTCCCGATTTTCATAGCAAATGGCTCGATTTTTGGGCACTGTGCAAACTGTGCAAGGCTGGTGGCTCGGGCGCGGTACAGCTGTACGTCACGGAGAATGACGGCAGGGCGGGTTCATGCAACCCCCCAAATGTTAAGACTGGGAGACTGGGTATGGTTTATGATTGGGTTTTGTCATTTATTGCCTCTTTCACCACAAAACTTGGAAAAGCAACCCCAACTGACCCAAGAGAGAAAAACATTGACTCAAGAGGATGCCCAAGTATTTTGGGAGCAGCCTGGAATCTCCGAAGTTGAAATTCTTTGTTTCCAAAGAGGATCTGAAGAATCGTTGTCCAGCTCGCACGCGGGATTGAAAATTGAGGGGAACCCCAGCAAACCCATTGGTCACTCATTATGTTATGGCCTTGTCTCATGCCAGTGATCGCTGCGCAGGGCCGCCGCCCCAGCCGGCAGAGAGTGGCTGGGGAGACTCAGATTGGGGCCCGGGGTTGCAGGTCATGGTTGGCCTACATGATTGGTCATGTTCGATGGGAAAATTGAGGTGTATAACATGTGGAAACATGACTGTGCCCATTGCCACACCCTTCAGATCTTGAATGAGAGAGGAGTGGTGTTCGAACTATACCAAGTATATACCTACTAGTGTCAGATCTTCAAAGTCGTATCGGATTCCCAGCAAAGTTCATGCAATCCAACTATTCAAAATCGCAAAGATGAAAAATCCAGCGGCTTCCCCTCGAAAGATCTTTCTCTCATCCATTTACAGTTCTAGAAACCCATTTCAACGCCTAGTTCACCCGAGATTTAGTAGCCTGACTCAGTTTGTTGGGTTTCGATTCACCGGGAGCTGCTTCCTCAACAAACACGCGATGCGACTTAGCAGGTCGGCCCCTGCCGTACCTTTGGGTCTTCCTCCCGCGTTTGGCGGAGCAGAACAAGGTCACCGACGGGGAATCAGCATGGGGGATGAACAGCCATCATCTATATGTATCTATATAGTATCATGATGTATCATGGTACAAGCAATTTTGGTGTGAAGAGCAGGGGATTCCAGGGTGTTTTGATCCGCGCCCATATTGCCGTTTTTGGGTGTATCCAACGATGCGATTTTGCAACAAATGACCTCTGGAAGCATGGAAATGGAAACTTGGCATCGACTCAGCATAAGACGCTTGAAGGAGAGGAGAATGAAGAGGGGGAGAGAGAGAGAGAGAGAGAGAGAGAGAGAGAGGGAGGGAGAGGGAGAGGGAGAGGGAGAGAGACAACTACTGACTTTGAGACGTGGGTTCACTTGGGTAGTTTTTCAAATTGAGGATCCCCAAATTCCACAGCTTTTTGACCATTTGGGATGCAACATTTTTTTTGATCCTCATCGGCAAAGGGTGCAACTTCACCGTTTCTATGGGCCTTCGGCCTTCTTCACCGTACTGCCTCACCCGAAGACACACGTTTGGCTGCCCGATGTTTGGGGATGGGCTTGAAGCCCATGGCGAGACCACTGCAAACAGTAGGATAGAAGCACAACTGCCGAAACATCATACAATTGGCTTTTGGCACTTCAAACTTGTGCCTCCACAGATGCTCAGGACAAAGACAAGAAGGACCAAGAGCAAACCGAAGGGAGATGGGCTTTAACAGGTACATTGGTATACATTTGACAGATAGCCACTTATTGATAGATTCCATGATGCTTTTCTTACCAATTAGCCCGTTCGGCATGGACCAGCTCCCACACCTTGTTGGTGCAGCTAGGAACGAATTGAATTAATGGGATCAGATTCAAAGTTTGGCGAGGACAAGAAAGACAAGAAAGACAAAAAGGAAGAAAAGCACCGGAAGGCCGCGATCAGGTTGCAGTGAGATGGACTGATGGGATTTGAACAGCACCCTGGAAAGTGTTAAAAAAGACGTGATTTGATTTTTTGCAATCATCTACCAAATGCCACTGCCATGCCACTATATATCATTTGTTTGCGATGATGTTTTTGCCAAGCCATGATGTTTTGGTAACGAGAACAATCTTCTACCACATTTGCCCTGGGACGGGCAGGGCTCCAGCAAGCGAAAGAGTCGCAGGTCTGTGGGGGCAGGGCATCACATCACCAGAATTTTTGAATTTGCATCAATTTGCATTGATGAACACCTGGGACAAGTAATGGCAAGTATCTACTATTTATTCCAAATCTAATTGCTACTTTTTAGCATCCAACTTGTGCCCACCAGTGTCTCGGCGCAGAATGACTTTGATATGGTCGGTTTTCTAGTTCTCATTGTGCGCCGGTGCACCTTTCTCCATGACACTTGCAGTCTGCATCGGACCAATTCCAGACACCCCCGAATGTTTGCTTGCGACTGCAGTCCTTCCAGACGCCGTTCGGGTGCTGTGCTTAGTGCGTCAAATTTCTGAAGGTACGGTGACAGGCCCTGGAATCAGTGGTATGCCGCATCGTATGCCTTTGAAATTGGAGACATCCATCCAGATCTGTACAGAGAAAGTCTCGATCATTCACCTTGACTTCTTGCATCTGGTGATCGGACTGATAGTGGCAGTCTATGACTTTGCCCGTTTCCCGTGTGGACATCCATTGTACATCATTATACTTCACTGCAAAGCACCATGCTTTTCAGGAGGATGGTCCATGTCAAGCCAGCTATCCATTCCGATAAGAGATGCTTTGTGTTGCTGCTGCCCGGATCCGCTTGAGGCGACCGTCGGCGGCGACGTGCGGCTCTTGGAGGGGTCGACTGCTTTTTCAGAGTTGGCCCCCTTCTTTGCGTGGAAAGACTAGTGACACATATCGACCATGGCAGTCCCAGGTAGCAAAAGCCGCTCTAGCGCGGGGCCTAGACATGGCGCTAAGACTGATTGAGAGGCAGTAGCCCAACATCCGAAACAATGGGTATGGCAGAAACGTGGGGTACCCAACAACCGACAAGAGTGCTCACATCTTTTTCATTTTTGCTGGTGAATCATCAATTTCTAGGGTCGATATTTTGACACATACCGAAATCACCTCGACCTATTTGGATGATCCCTGAGGTTGGGAGCTGGGATAGGATCTTAACACACTCGTATCAAGATCTGGGACCCCACTAAACTTGTTTGCTTCAGCAACTGCGGCACCAGCGGGGCTCACTTTCTCTTGTTGATGTTTTTCCCTCCAGATATTTCAATGTGGCTTGGAGCCGATCGGAACACTCCGTGGACCCCATCCATTTTCTGCTTAGGCAGCCGCAGCCGTAGCCGCCGACGCCGGAAGGCCTTTTTGTTGGGCTGGGTTTGGCAGCGCGAGAACTTGGGTAGGTTCTGAAAATTGGATGAAATTGGTGCATGGTCGGTGCCTGGGCAGTATCACTATGTATCGCAATGGTAAGTTGGCATATCATCGGTGTGGTGGGTAGGGACAGATTGAGGACTCTCACCAAGTGTATGTGGGGAAGTACTCGTAGGGTTTGTCCATTGTAAGCTTGCTGGGTTGCATACGATGCATCAGATGGTGTCCCGTTTGGATCTGACTGCTCTCCCCATGCCTCGCGCGCGAGGTAAAGTGCATCAAAACACTGTGCTAAGTGTTACCCTCTGGTTATTTAACATAGCCATGGAAAATGGCTAATTTTGGATGATTTTCCCATTAAAACCTCCATTTATAGGTTTTTTTTTCTTGTCATTCCAATTCATGCCATGTCCATTTCGTCGGGCCTCTTCAGGCCAGCCGCAGCCGCAGCCGTAGTCGCCGCAGCCGCAGCCGCAGCCGGAGTCGCAGCCGGCGCAGCCGCCGCAGCCGGCGCAGCCGTAGTCGGCGGCGGAGCCGGAGCCGGAGCAAGGTACAGCGGTGGTGGGGACTGGCGATGTGAGCTCAACAAGGGGCAGATGCACAAAGTCATTTTAGGACCTTAGACCGTCCATTCCTGGGGTATACAATCTTGAACCATTCCCAACCTGACAAGATAGTACCTGAACAAGATCAAGTCTGAAAAGACAATTCTTGAAAAGGATCAAATCTTAAAACACACTTGGTATCCCTACAGCCTTACAACCTGTTTCACCCCCGGGGACGTCAAAAAGGTAACTTACAATAACAGAATTCCAGTTGACCCCCCCTCATGATAGCTGTTTTGAAGGTGTGGCGGGGGGCATTTGAAAATGTAAAATGCAAATTTACCCCACCTAGATGAGAATTTTACATTTTCATGCCACCCCCCCGCAGGCTATGTTTCAAGGTTGAAGATTAAGTCAATTTAGGGGGGGAGGGGGGAAGGGTGGAAAATGTAATATTCTAGTTTGGGACCCTAAGTGGCAATTTTNATGTTTCAAGGTTGAAGATTAAGTCAATTTAGGGGGGGAGGGGGGAAGGGTGGAAAATGTAATATTCTAGTTTGGGACCCTAAGTGGCAATTTTACATTTTTCACCCCCCTTGCTTCCAACTACACAAAGCAACCCAAAACACATTCAAAATCATTGAAAAAAACATTTACGCATATTCACGCATCTGGATTTTTTTGCGCAACTGTATAAATACATGGACATGATTTGGGGTGAACGATGGTGCACGAAGTGCACAGACGTGGGCAATCGACGAGATGATGGGCATTAAAATACATCACGGATCATCACGTTGAATCACGTTGGAATAAATTCTTACATTTTTGGGCTCCGAAAGCTGAAGACAAATGAAGCCTCAAAAATGTGAGTTACATTTTTGAGGTTTTAGTTTGGGACATTAGTGTTTTGTGGGACGTCTGGCTTCGCGAAATGTAATTTACATTTTTGAGGTCCCTGGGGGTCCAAGGGCCTCGGGATCACTTGGTGAAAAAGATCAAGTCTGGAAAGACAGAGAATGGAAAGCTTCAATTTTCCATAGTTTGTGTCTAAGGTAAGTTTATAAGATATACTCCAACCTGAGAAAGATAAAAACCGTGGCGGAAAGTTTAGTTTTACTTGTATACATCCGACTATTTGTCAGTTTAGTCTGATTGTCAGTTGAACTATATTCTATATACTTAAAAATAAAACCTCAACTATGAATGAGCTAAGGCTGAACTGTGGCTGAACTATTTTGAATTAAACTTGTTGTAGAGAAGGAAGACAAAGAGATATAGCAGCAGACGCACTCCAACCTCTGAAGTCCAACCAGCCGGTTGCCAACCAGTGGATGATAAGGGTGCCCTTGGATGTGGCAAATCAGCCTCCTCGGCCGGTGGCTTGAAGAAATGGAAAAGAGAACCGGTTGAGATTGGAGTTGGAGCAACTTCCTCGGCCACAACTTCCTCGGCCAGTGGCTTGAAGAAAAAAGAAACCAAGGTGCCTTGTCTCCACACAGTCCAGGACGACGACTTCAGGTCTTGAGAAGTCCCAAGAACACTTGCTCGAAGAAACAAATCGGGCAACGACCTCGATAGTTTCACCACAGGACAACAGCAACTCTTCCCACATGGCATGGAAGAAATGGAATCGACTGTGCATGCTCATGCTCATGGCACTCTCAATGCTGTAGCGGCAAAGTAGCAACAGACTGAACATTCACATACAGCGACAAACTTCCGCCAGGGACGTCGAAGGAGTTCGTCCTCCAGTCGCTCCAGGGTCCGAGAGAAAACGCACCGCAAGGAGTGGGCAGCTGTCATTGGGGGCCTACCCTTGGGTGATCGAATGGGCTAGCAGGACATGGGAAAACCCACATTATATATTAAATTATATATATACTCGTATATGTAGGTGTATATATATATATATACATATTATATCAGTTTATAGGAACATCATTAGTATACACGGGGATTCCGCAAGTGTTGGGCGATTCTTTGTACTGAGTCAACTCGCTTCTTGGGGTGGTCTTGGGACGAATCCAACACAGCAGTAGGGAAACCCCGATGGATTGCCAAAAACTTGGACTCTCTGTAGAATATCATTTTCCAAGTAGGAACCATGGGCCAGAGGATGCTAAAGGAATCTGGCGGCATCCTACAAACGACAGTCCTAGCCTAGCTCATCAAATGAGGGGATTTGCAGAGGCTTTGGGCCAGTCCTAGATTAATTTTGGGTCGTGATGTGCACTGTGAGTTGGTAGGGTGAGCGAGCGAAGTTTCCCAGATTGTGCGCAGATTGTGAAACCACCAAAATCTATCCAGTCCCTTCGTATTTCTGTCTTGGTGGGGGTTTTACCATTTGTCGTGGAATCCCACAGCAATTCCTTCCGGGGTTGTTTGCCTCCTTGGACACAATGGCCTATTCCCAGCTGAGTATTCATACGAATCATCAGACGAACTTTGTGCATTGACCATACATACATAACTTTATAATATACCAACCATAAATAACCTATATTTTCGTATCAAACATCAACAATTGATTTTGACGGTGGCTTAATACACGTCACAACTGGCATTTCTTGTTGTGAATTTGTGCTTTGCAGGATGAAACTGCGTGAAGGTGTGCCAGTGGTGGAGCAGTGAAAGTTGGATGGAGTTTTCTAAGAACTGGTGGGTAGTAAAGCGGTCACAAGACCAGTATCTCACAAAGATCACCAGCACTAGCCTCGGGGAATAATTGTTCTCTTCCCCAAGGCGACCCCTTCACAACGTGGGAGACACCCTGCACAAATAGACAATATCAATAATATATCCTTAAACTGATATGTAGGGGTGAATCAGTTTGGGTTTCAGAATTTTCAGTTCATGAGTATCATATTGCAATTCTCATTTGATAAACTCAGCTGTATACTTGAAATCTGTTTTCACCAACCACTGCAGCTGATACCTTGCGTTCGGCCTTGCCATCCTAAACTTAGAGGGACATGAAAGTGACCACCTTCGATCAGGTTTTTGCTTCCAAGCGGCAAACCAACCACCGAGAAAATGCACTGCAGGTCTCATCCACTGACCTCTTTTGTTGAGGAAACTTCCGGTGTGTTGGGATGGTTCGGGGCGAAGCATTGCCAGGATGAAAGCTGATCAAAGCGCTGAGTGCGATCTAGGACAGCTTGAGGCTATCGGATATGGGAAACTTGGTCACCGTTAGAGACACAGCCACACGAATGTCAACCTGGAACTGAACCCAAAGCAAGAGGTTTGGACAATGAATGTCATTTTACGGATTGTTTACTACAAGAACACCTATCCAAAGTTGGTTTGAATTCCATTTTTTCCGCTTAACTTCCCATTTGCGTACCGCAGACCAAACCCGCTCAACTAGCGTCAGATGCGAACGTTGGTGACCACTGGCGTAAAATGCCGGACGCTGGTGACCGCGACCTTTCCTTGAGGAGATGAAGATCCATAGTTTCCAGCCAGATTTGGTTTGAACCAAAACCTCCACATTCCAGATACAGGTTTGCATGCACCCAAGAATCAATTGCAGGAAGAAGTTTTTGGGGTATTCTAATGATCGAAGGATCTGACACACCACCCAAAGGGGGGGCTATTTGCAAAGGGAAATGATCCCCCAAACAAGCAAGATGGTTGTGCATCTGACCCCCTTGACATGACAAATTTGAGCAGATTCAGCCCATTCCAGTTGCTGTCTGAAAACTGACCAAATCCAGTTTGTCATCATTTTCCCCATGAGAATTGCCATAATTTGGTGATGATTCCATGTGATCTTTTTTTTTGACATCCAGATGGTGTCATGCGCGGCCCACCATGGCTCAATGGCTCGGTTGTGACAACGTGAAGTACATGACTCACTGCAAAACCAGGTGCCACAGACATGTTGCACGGCCAGGATATGAACAAAAACACGAAACCAACCAGCCACAATCTTTGATATGGAACCATTACACCCTTCAAACTGGCGGTCACCATTCATTACGCCATTTTACCTATCTTTGAATTTTTGAGACGAGATCCAAAATATCCCCATCTCAAAGTTCCACAGAGCCTTCAGCTCAACCCTGGCGTCTCATGGTGCCCATTGGGTAGCTTAGCCGCGGGAGTTGCAACATCCTGGGCGTTGCTTCGATACACTGGGTATCCTTTGCAGAGACTTGAGGTGGGTACATATGTCATCATATGTCAAAATGTAGTCATTTAGACACGTATGAATCGCTCGAATTTGGTGATTTACTTCTCAACCTGTTTGGGTGTTTTGATAGTACTAAACGTGACAAAGCTTGTGGCTCCGGGAAACACCACATTTCCGCTGGTGAAGTACAACTACTCATTCAATCATTTGCAAAGTCGATAATCAAAGTCGTTCAGTATTGCCTCCATTTTGGGTGGACCTTCTAGCCTTTGGTGAACCAACGGGGGACTGGTTTAGGACGGGCTTACCACTCTTAATGTTAGCCACCAGGGATGTGTTTGGAGATATCCTCAGATGGCAATTCTAATTCGGGAACATTCAGATAAACCATGTTTTTTTTTTGGCACAGTATTTTCAGACACACCCGGAATTCTAAGCCACAAGACTTGAAGACTTGTTAACGAGATCATTTCGAATGCTCGGATTCTTGAGTCCTGAGCAACCTACATGAGATTGTCTTCAGAGACATACGCTGAACCCGGCGCTCCAAAAAACTGACCACCCATTGTCAGACTCTAATTGAACTGTTTTTCAGCATTTTAATGCAACATGTACATGTGCTTGGTTCATTTTAGCGGCTCCTTTCAGTGATGTGAGATGGCTCCAGTTAGATTCAGTTTGGAATCTTAGCCGTGTGTTTGGAGAGTGGTGCATGTAGTAATGGCAGGAGAATCTGGATTTTTATATAAAGACATCCCCTTTTTATGAACGGTTCATGGTTTTTTCACAGGGCCCGGGACCAAAAGTGACAGCCAACTTGGTGTCAACCGCCCAGGTTTTTGAACCCTTTTGGTGCCTGCGGGGTTCCGCATGAGAGCGCAGCAGGATGAATCCCTTTGCGATGATGTCGCTGGGCAAGTGATCTCCGAGGTTTGTTTCGCCACCTATCGTGGTTGGATAAATGATGATCCCTAGCAGAATAGGTGGCTGTTTCATAATAAGTGGATAATTAGCTTCGTTTCCCATGGATTTCAGCCATGGGATAGCCATGGTGGCCGCCCAGGCAGCAGATGATGGGCCAATGGGATCAGTGGGATCAATGGGATCAATGGGGAACGAAGGGCAAAGGCAAAGGCGGGGGCGGAGGGGGAAGCTGGGCCCATGGCTTTTGTGGTCTTGGATTATCTTGTATCATCTTGTATATATATATATATATGTATCTATATGTCAAATGCTTTCTATCTACACATGTATTATCTATGTATGTATACACATGATTATACATGTTTTTATATCTCTTGCTCTCTTTTCAACTTGCTTATGCCTCTCTCCATACACATGTATTTGTCTGAATTTGTCTCATAAGCAGACACGCATGTTAAGAAGTTCTTGACGTTCTGCGCAGCCCGGCAAAGCCTGTGTGGTTAGGGCATGTGCTCAAGGATGCTCCATTGGTCCCAAAAGGGATCTTTCATTTCCCTCCCTTTTTTTAACGGTATCTGGTTCCTGCGGTGTTTCATGAACATGTTACCACAAACTGTAAAATGCAAACAGCTAGCAAAAACGCATCGCGTTGGAGAGTTGCAGCTTATGTGATATGCTGGCAGAGTGCTTTAGGGCAAAAACTTCAAGCCAACCTTGATCGTTTTGGGCTGATCATCCCAATTAGCAACTGGTTAGTTAAGTTCCCGAACTAGGGTGATCTCATTTGTGATCGGGTCACTTACCAACCAGCTAAGGTCAATTCTAAGTATGTTGATCCTCCAATGCGTTTGTTGCTCCCCCCCAAAACACTGACTTCTTGAAGCGCCAGGAGCACTAACTCCAGGCCCAGGCCAGCTGGCGGGAGGGAATGGTGCTCTGAGTATCCATATTCCCTACTAGACTTTCCCAACAATCACTGGATTGGTTTAAGGGAAAATTTACAGGAAACCCCTATATTTGATGGGAAAATCTATGGTTTCCTGTAAATCTTCCCATTAACCAATCCAATGAAACAACATGCCAGTTTACTCCCCCAATGGCATTTTAGTACGAAGAAAAGATCAAATCCATGGGCCCTGTGGTACCCCGGTTTTTTAGCCACAGCCATACATTAAAAACACTTTGAACTATTATCAATCCCTTATCTTGGATCGGGCAAAAACCATCGACCCGCCCAGTTCATTTCCGATTTTGTCATATTCCGATTTGTGTGGGTTATGACGCAGTCCAACAATGGGGTTCAACACTTGTTCTTCTCCTTTTTCCGTTCCGAGATGAGGGTGACAGTGATCATCTGTCATGCTAGTTTGATCTTCCTTCCCTCTATAACAAAAAACCACCGGTTTGTCAATCCATTCATCTGCGGGTCTCCTTTCGGGGAGGTTGTAAGGGGGATGGGATTCGGTGGGGTTCACCATGTGCGGAAGTTCACCGTTTCGCAGTTGGTGGTCCCAGCATCGTCACTCCCAAGATGGCTGCTCGGTCCATGTGTTGAGGCTTGGGGAAGTTGCACGCATTTTACATACCACATACCCTTCAGTTGTCCCACCTGGCTTGGTGCAAAGTCCCCATGTTCACTAGGTGCTACATTTCTGGCAGATTTTCCAGTAAGCCAGGTTAGATTGCCAGAGGGTAGCGTTGCCAGTGATATAGAACATCTTTCTAGAACATCTTGGCAGACTCTGTCGCTTTTCTCGGGGTCCATGAGAATTGATACAGCGTCCAGCAAGCGACAACCCCGGATTAATCATCCCTGATGAGTCAGGAGGTCACTGACCAGGGGCTTCATTATACAATCCTTTGCATTTGCCTAAAGATGGTGCTATCTACAGCAAGGGCCCCCCAGTTGCAAGTTGGTTGATAGCCACATGTAAGAATATATATATACATACATATGTACATATACATGTATATCTTTATATATGTATATATATATATACAATTATATACAATTATATATATATATATTATGCATATGTAAACATATACATATATATATATATATCCATATGTATACACATGCATGTATCCATATCCGCCATAAACACGAGCTATTTCTTTGAAACGTGTTATCCTTCTGATTAGTTACCTTCAATTACCAACTTACTTAGCAGCCCACGCTTAGGTCATGCCCAAGCAACAGATTCAGCAAGCGAAGCCTGCGGGTCCTCTGGCTTTGCCCGGTTCTGCCAACGCCACTCCACTGGGCGGTAGCGGATGTCCGGCAGCAGTGGTGCCTCCGAAGATGCAGATTCAGCCAAAGGTGGCTTGGCTGGTGTGAAAATTTGGCCAACACTGGAAACAAAATGGGGGCTAGTTACAAGTGAATTGACCATCAAGTTTTCCGACATTGCCCTGTTTTCAGACAAACCAACTTGGGTCTCACGGCATCCCAAGTCAAGAGGGACACACACTGAGGATACTCCGTACTTGCATGTGGCTTGGAATTCGACACAAACCACCTATAGCCATAGGATGTTGCTGGCCAGTTGCAGACTTTTCGTTCAAGGGGCCAACCTGAATGATCTATTGCCCTTTTACCACTGCTTGGTTAAGGGGGATTGCAGTACCCTACATTCAACAACCAATGGAAAAAGAGGTGACCCCACAATAATTTCCCAAGTGGACATCCATTTTTGGATGAACTATTTTGGATGAAACTGTAAAGCAAAAACGAGTCGCAGGGTGACAGTCGCTGTCGCACTCTGTTGCCGCCAAGGCTTTAGGAGGCCTGCGGCCCGTCTCTGTTCCACCACCCAAAGGCACCTGGCCGGCACAGGGGGCTGCTGAGACTTGGAGCATATACTGAGGGGGCACCAATTCAATGTGGAAAATGTTTGTTTTACTTGGTTTTAAGCGCGCGGAATGTGGTTTGATATTTATACCATACCCTTTGGCATGAAACATATCCCATCAGACACCGATTGATTTGAAGATTGCCCAAAGACTCACAAGTCACAAGACATGAGAAGACTAGCTGGGAGAAGTGATGGTAGATCCAATTAAAGCTTGCTAGCCTCGCGCATGCCATCCTCTTTCACATTTACTTCATGCCATACGTTCCCCCTCACAAACAGTGGATTGTGAAGGTCATTGTGCTGGTTGAACCCTAGTTTTTGCCAGTTCAATCACAATTCTTGCCAGTTACCCTCCTGTAAACCAACATAGATGTGGAAAACCCAGCATTTGTAGATCATTTTCCCAGCAAAATCATTGGTTTTCCACATCTACCTGTGTCCGGTTCACCCCAGGGTAAATCGCTACTTTTGCTGGTTAACCCCCCTGTTTCTCTGTGTCGCAGGTGGTGTTGGCGGCAATGCCTTGCTGCAGAGCACTCCGAAGGCTTCCGCTGCCACGGCGCCCCCGAGCTGGCAGCAATGGGAGGAGCTGGGGAGTGGGGAATGCCGGACACCGATTCTATATGCAATTGATATCTGTCTATATATCTATCTGTCTATCTATGTATGGTCACATATATATATATATATATAGTTGATATGATACAATTCATAATTTAGTATCTCTGTTACTTACTCAAAAAATAAGTTATATATTATATTGCTTATTTATATTAGTTTTATATTAGTTATATTTTAGTTACAGTATACATTAGTTATATCCCCATGACGGGTTGAAGTGTTTCATCCCATTGACATAGACAGACCACACTCTGGTAAGTGGTAAGTTTTGAAACGGCCCATTTTCCATGGCTATGTTAAATTGCCAGAGCACGTGTCAGAAAGTGGGGGTATGCACCGAAATGACAAATGTAGTAGGACAATGAACGATAAATCATCACATTTGGAGTATTTTCAAACAAACCACATATCTATGTCTTGATGGGGATGAAACCAACCATTTCTGGGGATAGAACTAGTACTCATCAAGAGAATGGAGCCACAAATCGCCGATGATTTTCTATGCTGTGAATACTGGGGATTTTTCACTTACTATGGGTATATTTCATAGGGATATACAGTGACAAAGATATGACTACCGAAAGTTCTGGATCAAGCAACAGGGTGGATAGTTTAGTACCGTCTAATCTTTTATCACGTTGATGGGGATATTCGCTCACCAGCGAAAAGAATAATTTTGATGGGCAACGTTTTTTCTTTCTAACAAAGCATCAATTTTTCAGACAAGAAAAGGATCAAACAGGGATCGGTTCAGTGCTATTGGTGGGTGTAACCATCAGATTTTCGCTCTGAAACCTTGGGGAATCTATTTGCAGACTCGGGGTTCCCTCAAAGTGGGGGATACTCCAATAGATCCATGGGGATGGGATGGGGTACACGCCCTAAGTTTTCAGAGAGACAATTGGTTTGCCATGAACAACAGGACATGCTGAGACCATCTTGGGGATGATGGAACTGGTCTTTGAGGGGATAGGTTATCAATGATCTTGTGAATCACAGATGGATTTGTCAATTTTCGTAGAAAAACATACCATTTTGGGCATTTTTACAAAACTGGCTTTTGTAAGAAGTGTGGGGAGGTGTTGCGACGCAGCAAGGGAGCCTGGACCCCCAACATGGCAATTCTACAGGGTAGATTTTGCATTTTCTGGGATCCCATAGTTGCTTCCATAGTAGTTGTCAGGAGTGTACAAGAGACTGAGCACTCCCTATTTCAAATTTCAGGATTCCAAGCCACATGTGATAGAGGTTTGATGCAGAGGGAATGGGAGCATCCTGCTCGAAAGTATTCTGTGTGCTGATTCAGAGTTGAAAGTCAAAACCGCAGAACACAGTGCGAAGCGCTGGCGGTATTCGCAATGGATCCAACTCAGTTTCAACCTTATGTATGTGATAAGAAAAGCAGATACCGGGCGACGCTATGCGATGATAAAGACATAGTGCCCGAAAAGCTAGTGGTTTATCATCAGTTTCCCCATCAAAATGACCACAAATTTGGAGTACCGGTATCCCGTCCATAGCCAACAGGACAATGATTGGTCCTTGATGGCCACGTCCGCAGAGTGGAGCGGAGTAGAGGGCAGTGCCGGAAACGACTGGAGTGAAAGCTCCGGTGGAAAGGGCTGGAGTGGAAACTCTGGAAAGGACTGGAGTGGAGATTGGAAGGACTGGAAAAATGACAAGTGGAAAAGCTGGAAAGATGATGAGTGGGATGATTGGAAAGCTCCTTGGCGCGAAACTCTTTGCTGAGATGTCTTTGTTGACTTTCTGCAGCCCCATGGCAATTCTGCAGGTAAGTTGGATGCGCGAGTGCATAGCAGCCGCTTTGATTGGGGCAGCAGAGAAAAAATAATGGATGATTGGCAAATCAGATTTAAGCGGCGCTTTCAAGTATAGTTTCAAGTGGTTTTAAACGTCTTTTTTCAAATAGATTTCAAGTTTTTGCTTCTTCGGGGTTGTTGGCCCAACTGACAAGCATACCTTTGAGATAGCTTGAAACCACCAGGCATGTTCTTTTGGATGGCTGTGTCTAAGACAATTCTTTCCTGCAAAGAGGATGTTGAGACCCAGGTTTTCTCTAGAGCCTCGATGGATGTCTTCCAATGACGGACTTTGCGGGTTGACCAAATCTGTCAAACTGGGTCAAAATAATATGGGACAAGAGACCCCTGAGTAGTCCCAAAAGATTGAACCCATTTGTGACTGACATCCAGAAGACCGTTGCTTGACGTTGGAGTTTTGCTAGTGCATAAACTGGTCCCAAACAATGTCCCACTGTATGGCCTCTCCAGGTCTGACATTTTCACTTGACTTTGAAGAATCTAAGGATTGGGGCTCCAAAAAGAGGGGCAAAGGAAAAGGAAAGCGCGGAAAAGATGATGGCAAGGGAGGCAGTTGGGTCAACTAATGAGTCGAAATGGGAGATGAAAGTAAACTCATATTCTCACAGAAAGTTGGATTGGTTGTCATTGAAAACCCCTTTTTTGATTTACAGTATATCCTGATATGGGTCTTGCCACCTTGTCAGCACAACAAAGAACTATATAAGTCGCAGCCTTCACCATTGGCATAGACCTTGAAGGGCGGGTCATTGGCAGATTCACTTCTATTAGCGAAAATTGGGCCTTCGTTGGCAAGGAGTAAGGAGTCAAGCCATTGCATCACTCATGTTTTGATGGGGTGCACACAACCTTCATGTTCAATCCACTTTGTTTATGGCCATACTTTGGATAGGTTTTCTTGCATAGACCAAAGTTGACAGAATTTGCATCTAGTTCCGTGTGGTTCAGTCCGCTTCCCATGCGAGGCGATGAAGGTTGGGGTCGAAGAAAAAGAGGTCGCGGCGATGATTTGGAGGTGGTGGTCAAAGGACTGCCGCCACAGACGGACGAACAAGCCATCCGCGATTTCTTTGCGGGCTGTGGTGAAACTCAGCCGCAAGACCACTGTATGATGTGGAGGGTTCAAAGGGAACCCATAGGAAACCATGTCTATTTTCTCCGAATGTATGTATGTCTACATTGCATAGGCCGCAGCGCTACGCTTCCATGTGCCTGCTGGAAAAAAAAATATATACATACATGTGTGTGTGTGTATATTAATATATGTGTATGTGTGTATATATATATATATGTACACTATGGAAATAGCCATTCTTTCCTGCAAGATGTCGCTTTGGTAGATTTGGCGGGGTCTTTCGAGGCACGCCCCAAGTCCTACAGCTGGAACAAGGGGTCCAGAGATTTCCCACCAATAGATTCCAACAGATGCCAACAGATCCAGGAGTGTCTGGGTCTTCCACCACCAACCTTGAGGTGTTGCCCCTCAAGGTTGTAAGTTGGTTTCTAACCTCATTATTATTCCCAAACAATAAATATATCCACCATGAATCCTAGTTGACTGGGGCTAACGAACCGTGGCACCCAGCGTGTGCCGGAGCTCGGAAGCCAAGGAAGTGACCAAAATCACCGTGCCGCGGTCTGGGAAAATGGTCTTCGTGGCTTTCTCGAGCCAGGAGGCGGGGGGCCTGTGATCCCGGGGATAGGTGCAGAAAAACCGATATGGTGATATTGCAGTAGCTATGAGCATCCACCATTCTTAGCGAACTTTGGGTGGGTTTGGGGTGGGTAGCCATACATTGTGTCCCCTTTATGAAATGAATGAGAACCCCATCTTGCGTCCCGCCTATGACAGACACGCTTCGGCAGGGCATCGACAAAGCGGTGGAGTTCAACAAGACCTTCTTCCACGGCATCTACATCGAGGTGAAAGCTGAATGGATCACCACGTGGTATTACCCTCCGGCAGTCAGACATGGCTTGCTGGACAATCTCCAATGAAGAATGATGATCATGAAATGATAGCCATTTATTCTGAGACCACAGACTTTTGGGTAGCCAGACTCGGCCCAGGGGGCTGCATACTTGAGACACCTTTGACAAGTCGTCCCATTCTTGGGTACTTAGTTTTGATCCCCATATCAATGATGAATCTCCCTCAAGAGATTGATGTGACTCTTCCATTCCCCAGAAAGTCATCTTAAGTGCGACCTTGGTCAGGTGAAGTCTGCTGCTGAGAAGTTCGACAAGAAGGGCAGCCGCTCGGATGCAGGAGTTGGGAGGCCTCACATGGCAGACTTCTTTGGATTTTCTGGCGAGAATCCAAAGTGACAGACATTCTCTTTCCGAGCCATGCATGCGTGCAACCACCAACCCAAACAGCTCAACATCTTTGGTATGTATCCTGTGGCTGTTCCGCAGTACAGCCAGACACAGAAGAAACATCATTGTCATGAGGTTAATTATATATGTGTCCCAAAAACATAAACACAAGGTTATTCCCAGCTCCTTTGATACTAGACTTATACAATCTTATATACACATACGCATAAACGCATACACAGGCGACTATGCGCATATTCTTGCATATATATATATATATGTATATATATATATACACAATACATACGAAAGACATTTTTGTATCTTTTTTGGGGACCCCGTATATTTGAAGAAAGGATCTCCACTGAAGGCAGCTCGTATTGATCGGGTCATCGGTGGTCATCGGCAGTCCTCGGGTCCAAGGCAACGACGAGCAAACGGTCGTGGTGAAGGGCTTCCCGGACAACGCCGACGAAGCCACGCTGCAGGCGCACTTCGAAGCCTGTGGCGAAGTGGTTCGGGCCCCTCGACTGCAGATCTGCTCCACTTGGCTGAATTTAGTAATGCATGGGGATGCTGGATTCAGACGTTTTCTATACCAAAATTCCTTGGGGAGAGGTCCAACAGTTCCAACATGTTCCAACAAATGTCTGGTCCGGAAGAGTTCTTCCACAACATATTCCAAGTACACAGCCATCGAGACATCGAGAACATCCCTGAGGTGAACATGCCGCGACATCGAGATACGGGGAACATCAAAGGCACTGCCTTCGTGGAGATGAAGACGGAGGAAGCCTTCCAACAGGTCGGTGCAATCGATTCTGTGGAGCACTTGTGTTTTGGGAAATGGGACATCATGTGTTGCTTCGCGGGACATCCCAGTATACTCAAGAGGTACAGTACATACAGTATGTGGGTTGAATTCTTGAACAGAATTGATCATGGTTATAAAGATTCATTTATTTGGAGGAATTATAACTACGAGACCACCAGTTGGTTGATAAGCTTCCCCAATTCTTCAGGTGATTTTACATGTATAGCTGACCCAGTTGCCCTGGGATGCCTTTTGGTGCCCTCAAGGTGCAGGATTCGCTCCGGTCGTTGAGGGTTGTCATCCCATTCGTCCTGTGGATCTGTGTTGCCTCTGTTCGCGTTGAAGCAGCAAACAAGCGCCTCTCCATTGCGATTGATTGATCGTATTGACAAATCCTCTATATGGACACTACATTTCTTTTGATGTTCTTGAAATTGGCTTCCTATGGAAATAACATGTGAACAAACCTGCGTCCTAAGACGCAGGGTACAATAATGGGCCCCATCGCACTATCCATCTCTATCCATCTGGGGCCAGGCGTTACTGATGGACGGTTCCACGTATTTGGGCAACATGTTGATCGTGACTTGGCCGATGTCATCCTTGTTGATGATATTGATGATATTGACGATGTCGTGACGATGTTGTTGATGTTGATGTGGTTGTGGTTGTGGTTGTTGTTGATGTTGTTGTTGTTGATGATGATGATGATTGATGATGATGATGATGATGATGATGATGATGATGATGATGATGATGATGATGATGATGATGATGATGATGATGGTTGTCAGTTCTTCGGCGTTGATATGATAGGTATATATTATATATGGTATAGCGGGTGTGCGCTTGGTGGTTCTTTGTTACCGTACTAGTGATTTTGCGTTTGGCCAATTGGTTGATGGTTGCTGGTAAACACAGGATTTTGTGACGCCAACACTGAAGAGCCATATAATAGTTGGTCCCAAGTCATCGCCTACTCGGTAAAGATTCCACAAATTCTGAACAACCAAGGCAAGCAACATAAACTGGAGTGCACTATGACGTCTCATCCTGACCACGCTTACTATCGAAGAACGCTTACTAGCGAAGAGACCATCATCACAATTGCATTCACCAATTGGCAATCAGCGATTTGTTTTTAGCTTGCTTGTACCTGGGGACTTTCCTGGACGACTTGGGACTTGTTGATATTTCTTGTTGGGGCTGTTACACCCCAGGCAGCTGAGAACAGCTGGAATGGACTTCGCAACTTTGACACGCAGCCGCTTGAAATTGGCTCAAACCTATCTACCTCCCCAACTTGGATGGTTCAATGCTAAACATGACCCTTTTTTTGTGGGTCCAGCAACACCCCATTCTTGAGCCGTAGCCACATATTTACAGGAATGATTCCTTCATGAAATCCGCATGAAATCCGCATAATAAAATCCACCATTTCTGAATTATGAAATCCCCATTCTTCTTAGTAGCTTTTGCGCGCTGCTGCGTGCCAAAAGCGGCTCCTGGCTCAGGTGAGAAAGGCGAGTGACACCATTGAGAAGGGTGCAGGCAAAGGTAAGAGAGCCACTGGGCATGTCAAGGCTCAGGTGGAAATGCTGAAAGGACACCGACTATGGTTTAGCGCCATCAAAGACATGTGGATTTCACTGGTTTTAGCTCTCCAACATTCGGGTTTTATCCGCCAACAAGGAAATTTATCATCTATCAATCACGGGAGATTATTCATCAGATTGGATTGGTGCAAACATGGGGGATGTTCGGATAGCCCAGTTCATGATAACTTTAAAGGCAGGGGCAATGATCAGCCATGGATTCCAGGAGCCCTATTTTTCAACAGACCGAGGTATCCAGCATTTTTCGAATTGTGTCAAATAGTCGTTCATTCCATGGGACTAGGAGAATTTGTAAAGACCAACTATTTTCATCTATTTTCTAAAGCAGGTTGGAAGCAGCCAGGAATCTCGGGTAAGATGTCATGTTGAAGGTTTTACAGTTTATCCTCGATGCATGAGTGGGAAACGGTGAGAAACTCGGTGAAGGTCCAGTTGGTTTCCATCTGTTTGCTCAGTGGTTCTTCGGAGTCAAGTCAATCATTTAGGAAGATAGGTACAGTCCCCAAGAAGGACATGTTGAGTCATAGCGTTGATGCGGCCATTTAGCATGATGGTCTTGGCCCGGACGGTTCGCACATTTCCAGCGATCAGCACTAAGGACAAGGAGAAGGAAGATGAAGTGACTGTCGTTGTGAAGGGTTGCTGGGCTGATGTGAATGAGCATTGCAGCCTGGTACGTTGCGGGGAGCTCACAAATGAAGAGGGCAAACAAAAACACAGGTGGTGGGAGGGTAGTGAGGTGAGTGTTTTCTTTTCATTAGAATAGTGCTTGTGGAATATCGTTTGTGACCCTTTCAAGCTGACCCACGTTTCTTTGTCCGTTGCCACAAGCACCTTTACAGACCGCACGACCATCTCCCAAATAGCGGTAGTACCCACAGGCAAATGTCAGGAAGAATGACTTTGCGCAGGGTTGTCGTTGACCCAGGCCAAAGAGCCCGATGACACCATCGCCACTTCACAACGCACCGTTTCAATTAATATATTTAATTAATGAATGTTTTAGCATATATTAATAGATTTACATCCCAATATTTTGAATTTTCTTTTCAAAGAACTGTTTTCCTTCGGGAAACCTGCGCAGACCTTCACCCCGTTGAGGCTTTCCCACCGCGAACGTCGACGAGGCAGCCCTCAGGACGCCGTCGGACCGTTTGGCCATGGTCCCAGAAACAATCGAAGCATATTGACGCCATAGATTCCATAGATTGGATGACTAGATGTCCTTTTGCTAGAGGACATTCAACAAATAGAGGCAACCCCATTTCGATGAACAGGTCAAATCAAAGGGGCCCTTGTTCCGGAGCCCCACAGGGCCTCTTAGGAGAGCCAGGGAGGCAAGTCCAAGCTTCACAAAGATGCCTTGAGACATGCTCAACTGGGGATGGATCAACACATTTTGAAAAACATCGGAATGATGGTTGGGAGGGGTGAACATTCATGACTACCAGCCATTTTCAGAGGCAGGCAAACTTCCATGTTGTGGACATTAAACATGTGCAAAGAAAGAGTTGTCAATAGAAAGAGATGTCAAGCAGAAAGAGATGCGAAGAGACAGAGATGTGAACACAAAGAGGTGCAAACCAAGGAGAAAGAGTTGTCGAGGAGACAGAGATGTGGAGAGAAAGATGTCAAGGAGAAAGAGACGTCAAGAAAAAGACCTGTCTTGTGAGACAGATAGAAGTCAGGAGAAAGAGTTGTCAGGAGAAAGAGTTGTCAGGAGAAAGAGTTGTCAGGAGAAAGAGTTGTCAGGAGAAATGCTTTAACTCAGATTTTCAACTTCCATTTTCGAAGGAAGTCTTGAAAGGTAGCCGGTGCACAGTACTGAGTGTTGTCCAAAACAAAACTTGCCTCGATTAAGATCTGCCGCGAGGGTTTCGAGCCGGTCTTACCTACATCTCGAATCTGCTGCACGTTTGCATCAGTGCAGTTTGTTGCTGCGGCTGTGCACGTGAGGGATGCAAAGCCTGGGCTGGTACCCTGGGCTGTTACTTTGTTCTTGGTGTCCCAGGACCCTAAACTCCCTCATCAATGTGGGGCGGGGGCCCCGCCCAGCTAGATCTACATCCCTATCAATTTCTGTATCTTGACATATCTATACTTCTACGTAGCAGTATCCATACCTCAATCTATTTGCCCTGGATGTATTTGTGCAAGTCTCAGTAGGCCCCGATCCCGCCCCGGAGAACGTTGAAACCAGTCGTGTTTCCCATCCCATCGGGCAGGAACGCCTTTATGGTTTGCGGCGAGATCGTTCGCATTCGTCTTCCACGTGGCAGTGATGGCCTGCCAAAGGGCACCGCCTTTGTCCAATATTCCACTGAGGAGGAGGTTTTAAGGCCAGGTGGCTGGCGAAGAGGACTGCAACGTATGGATTGAAGAAAGAACAACAGAGATTGACTTATATAGATATTATTTATGTAGTTATATAGTTGCATGAAATCGAAAAAAACAGAAGTACTGTAATAGGGAGAAATGGTCAATAAGCCTTGTTGACAAGTCCCATCTCTAAGGTTCCTATTTATGGCTGGTTCAAAAAAGTTGATTGGCCAATTCAATGTACCCTAGCAATCCCCATTGCGATCACACGTGGCAATGGAACACATTTCAAAAGGTCCATCATCAGTAAGCAGGACAATTCCACTATCAGTTTTTTTTTGAGTGGGGTCGAATCATGGTTTTTGACGTGAAAGGGTACTTTCTGGAATGCACGCACTGGAAACCAACCTCATTTTGGGGGACAACGAGGAAGAACATGGTTGTGACATCCAAAACATCCCTCCCCACACCTGACCGTCCGGCCAACCAGGGCACTGGAACTAGACAATCAAGAGATCTTTGGCGATGGCAACAGCATCAGCAATTTGGGCCGCAAGAAGGTCATGAATCCTGTCCGTTGATGATGTGTTTGACTTCAGGAGTCAGTGCTGGGAACCGAAAATCGCTGCCGTTGAGATGAGTACGGAAGTGGTGAATATGGTTTGCCATATGTGATTGTCAGAGGGTGCCTTGTAGAATTCATTTACTGTAAAACAATATCGTTTTGGGATATTCGGCCTAATGGTTTGAAACGCAGGGACATGAATTCATTTGGGCCGGAGGATTCAAGTAATGTTTTCCAAGACAGATTAGATGGATGGCATCAACCGCACATCCTGCAGAAAATTCACGCACCCAGATGCGCACGCTAATTTGTCAAATATGACCTTCAAATGTATGAAACCATGGAAACATTCAAATCCTTTATCCAACTATGAAGTTCCTGAAACAGGGGCTGTTTTTCTCAGTAGGTAATGGCTGCAACTGAAGGTTTCTAGGGTTTTCATCCCTTCATAGGGGGTTACTACCATTGTTATGATGAAAAGACTGCAGCCCCAAGCATGTTCCGTCAAGGTGTTCACCGTGCCAACGAGAAAAGACCACGGGAGGGTCGTGGTCGTGGCGGGCGTGGCTCGAAAGAGAAGAACGATGACTTCACGGTGGCCGCACGGTGGCATTTTGGTCTTCATCTTCCAAGTGGCTATGATTGGTGACTGTAGGTAGCTAGTATTGGAGGTTTCAACTAGAAACAACTGGGTAAATTGGGTAATCAATTGTGCAAACAAACATGCGGGTTGAACTGACAAAAAAGGGAAGGAGTGATTCATCCCATCAGCTCCCCCTCGTGCCAGAACTATCAGGTCGTCCGTGGACTACCTGACTGGCTGACGGAACAGCAGCTGAAATCCGACTTTGGTAACTGTGGCCCATTGCTACGAGTGCCTTGAGCTCAACTCGTCATATGGATATCCTGCCGAAAATACCGACATTCCGAAGCCCACAAATTGGAGGATGACTTTAAAAGGGACAATACAATTAGTGTGATTTACTTCTTCAAAGTAAGCATTTTGGGGTTCCATCTAAAATTCACGGGATGTAATTGGAATCAGGGTGGTCTGGGGCCCATTGAAGTTCCTCTTGAAATGCATCCAGTCACCCTGGATCTGACCTTCCAGGAGAATGCAGAAGTACCCTCTGGTGAACTAACATGGCCTAGCTATTGAAAATGGCCATCGAAATCGTGGATTTTCCCATTAAAAATGGTGATTTCCCATAGTTATGCAACCGTTTACCAGAGGGTATTGGTACTCGTATCATCTTCTCTGGAATGATGACTTCGGACTTGTGTCAGGCAGCAATGTTTGTAAAATTGCGGATGTTTTTTTTTGCTTTTTAAACACCATTTTCTATCTTCAAGCCTAGTTGGGAGGATGATCCCAACTGCTCAACATTTTTGGCAGTGGTTAAAATCACACACCAGAAAGCTTTGTCCTTTTTTCCTTGCCCCCAGTCATTCTTGCCCACATGCAGTTGTGTCAGCGAAACAAGATCAACGTGTTGGTTTGTCCGAAAATTGGATACTTCCAGTTCCAAAGGTTTATCATCAATCCCCAATCTTCAGACAAACCTTCAGCACCGCAGCACCTCAAATCCCGGATTGGTCTCCAGTCCCTGGGGCAGGAAGCTCTCTATCTACACAGTTCTCATTTCACAGGAACCAGGAAGTAATAGGTCATATTTGTGAATACATATAACGTGTATGTATATCATTGTATATCTATACACATAAGATGGTACAGACATTTAGTAGTTGTCGTGATCAATGCGTGCCACATGTTGTTTCCATATCCTGAACGGCGTAGTGATGCTTCCATGTATATAGCAAGGGATTGAAATGACATCAACATCCCCGCACTCTGCGTGAGACAGACATTGAACTCCAGACCTGTCAGGCTGGGAGGCTATATTGTGGTCTGGGGGTAAATGGGACACGGAGGAAGACAGGGTCGCATATCGACCATAGCTATTATGTTTGCAAATATACACCTGCGGATCTGGTTTTGCACGCCTGTCTATCTGCATCTGGTGCATATATTCGTCATTCAAGTGCAGGACTTTAACTTTTCTCTCCTTCTCCCTATACTTCAACATATCATCAATTGGATGTGAATCACACTTAGTACCTGGATGATAATATACCTATCAATCCGTCCGTCCATCTTCTATCTATCGATCTATCGATCTAACCAAATACCTGGGGATATTCCATATCCAACTGGGTTATGACAGCTAGGATCCACATCCAAGTCATGGGAGCCAAGGCTTCAATGCCATTGGACGGCAACGGCAAGGGCAAAGGATTTGACGCTTGGCAGTTGGGGGATCCCCAGGTTTGGCTCCATTTTGCTATGCGTTTCCAAACGTTTACAGATGTTTAGAGGGTCAGTATATAGTTCGAACAGATAATGGATTACATTAACTACCACGTTTGGTCATATCGCTCACTGCTGCACTTCAGTTGTTGGCAGCAATGATGCTGGAGTTTTGGGCCCGATGCACCCTTCCAAGTTCCAACTGCTGTGGGTCTAGTAGTTTGGCAATTTGTCCCCACCAATCATTTGCATCAGCGTCGCCAGCTCAGCACCCCCTGATGTCAGCACCGAGTTGGCTTAGGCATATGTGCAATACAAGAGCGACGATTCGGTGCAAAGGGCTTTGGAGTGGCACAACACGTGGCAGCTATGGATCTACTTCGCAACATTTTTCTGTTGTGAAGTCGAGGGCCCTCCCTGGGATGGTTCCTATAATTCCTGGGGATGGGTCAATACCTACTGCCACCATCTTGGGACCCACCTTTCAGGCAGGGCATCGTCCAGCTGGGTTGCAGCACTTGAGGTACAAGAGCGGCAACATCACCGTGGAGAAATATGGCGAAGAAACCAAAGGCGGAGATGATTCTTTTCAGATTTCGGATTTCGGATAAGAGTTGAGAGAGACCCCAATTTTGAGTGCTTTTCTTTGGCATTTTCTTGCATGTTTTCGGTATGGATTTTTTAGAGAATGCTCCGGAGTGATCATATTATGTTCACCAAGAAGGTGGTTTGCTGCAGCCAGTTCCATCAGAAGGATGGCAAACATCCCACCTGGGGAACAGTCGGAATCGGGTCGGTACATATCCAGCTTTTTAGGCGTCGGTGACAGTCAGTAGTGAAGGCGATTGCCCTGCCTCAGCAAAGGTCCTAAAATCGTGACATAGTGGTAGGATCTGAACATGTTGAAACTAATGATTCAGGCATGTAATTATGAGATTATTCATAACCCTATGATCTGAATATGTAATATGTATTGAGTCACATTCAGGCACACCAAACTGGGCATTGATACGTTGGAGTAGATGTTCTGCTTGAGATTCCTAGGGGGGTTCGCAGCTGCTTGTCGTTGGACCCCTTGAGACTTGGTGACTCAAAACTAGGGAGCCACCAGCGAAAGTTCGATTTGTTATTGGTGGATCATGGTGGATCCATGTTGGTAGCTCACTTATTTCGGGTCAGAAATCGAAATCGGATGAAATCGGACTGCTTTTCTTGGGCTGGCGATTCCTGAACTCTCAGGCTTTGTCCCAAAAAAAGGTTCCCCAACCCCAAAGAGTGATCCTCATTCTCACAATTAAAGATGTCATTTTTTGGGGTATCCCCCACTTTTGGACAAACGCATCAGTTCGGGCATGCTCAATGCGGAGATCAATGCCGTTTGAAGTCCCAACTTAGCCATGCAACTAACATAACCAATGACTGGATTGGGTAATTGTCCATCATTGGGATCCTTCGCCGCGATCACTGCATGAAATTGTATCAAACCCCATCAAACTAAATTCATTCGTGGCAATGGACCAATCATATGAATTTACATGAAACCAAAAGCAACATCATATCAAACCATAGTGATTATATCATATCACACCACATCATGTCATATCATACAAAGGTGTAGTATATATAGAGTTTCTGGAATTTTCGGGACATAACTCACAGGAAATGAATGAAACATCCCCAATGCCCAACCCCCGCAGGCCGTGGCCGTGGACGTAAGAAGAAGGAGCCGCTGCCCGAGGGCCCTACCGTGACGGTCACCGGCTTCACAGCTGAGGCCTGGAAAATCTTGGGGATAAACCATGGGGATTTGGGCCAATTGTGGAGATATCACCAATATCACCAACTTCATGGAAAATACTATGAACAAATGTGGTTGTATCACATGTATCCCTAACTTTAGCATGTCAATCGAAGATGGATATTTGATGGCTTTGTCACCAACTTTCATATGGAAATGGTGATTAACCATGGGATCAATGGGGATATTTGATGGGGTCTACTGAGATATACAGCACACTTAATGTGATTTGGGTCCAGAAATGTGTCATTAACTCCCACTGTAGGTGGCCACATATGGCCATCTTAATCAGGGAAAAGATGATAGACCAGCGGATAGAATGGGATACCCGATTTTCAGACACACCAAGAAAAGATGGTGGTTAAACTTGCACAAATACCACACACCGGGTCTAACAAGCAAACAACTTGGATTTCTCCGACATTGGCATCGTTACCAGCACAAATCGGTGGTTTAGCAGTTTCGCACGGTGAACTAGCACAAACTAGGGAATTCATCCGCAAAAAACGGGTAAAGCATCGGGTCTTAACCAGTCAATTTTGATCTGCAAGCAGAACAACATGGGATTTCGGATCATTATCCCCTCCTAAAATATGATGGTGAAGCAATGACCTGTGAAATCAGATGTGGGGAATCATCCCATTAAGATCATCCGATCGGGTCATGGGAATCTCGAGGTGGGACGCGTTGTCAAAGGTACATCCATTCCTGGGCTCAAAAAATGGAGTAGAAATGGACCAACAAGACCAAGCCATTCATCTCGGAGAGTTCAGAATTTTGAGCTATACCAATTTTATGTAATTAGTTGATTATATATATATATATATATGTCATTATATGTCTAAATAATTAGAACAGCACACCAAATGATAAATGGGAAATATAGAGAACTAGACATATACACATCATATACAGATATATTAGTATAGTTTTTCCTCCAGTGATCAAACATGACCACCATTTCTAGGTGAGCAGTGTTCAAAACCCCTGTTGGTTGATGATCATAGGGGATTATACTAGCCAATATAATGGGGATTATGATAATCCAATAATGGAATAACAGAGGGATTTTGAACACTGCTCAGGTTGTTTTCCCATTCATACCTCCATCAGTCAGCGCCGTGTCATCTCCGCGCACGGGACCGCTACAGGTCGATGAGGAGTCACTGGGCGGCGATGGACTGCTTTCCTGGTGAACGAAGCGGATCAACGGTGTGTATATACAGTATATAGATATAGAATGATATAGATAATAATGTCAACACATATATATATATATATACACATACATGATATAACATTATACAACCAACCACTTTATGGGGCGTATATGTAATGGGATGCAATGGGATATAGTGGGATAGAATGGGATGACCCACACAGTGTTTTGGGCTTTGTCCAAAACCGGGGGATCGACATGTACTCTATGGGAATTTTAAAGGGAAATGAGGTTTGTCATGGGAGTTTAGGGTTTCAACTTCTGAGACGAACCCGGAATGATGTGGGTGTTTGTCAAAACGCTGGTAATATACCGCATGTTTTGCCTTGCCATCATTGTAAAAAAAAGAATATTCATTGCAAGCTAGATTGCGACACTGAGATTCGTGTAGTAATCATGAAGATTGGGGCGTGCAAGGTTATCTTTGTACTGTCTCCTTGTCGACTGGCCTCCTCATTCATTTGTTGCCGGTTTGTTCATCTGTCGAAATGCACATTTATGCCACGACCGCCAAAAGGAGAAGGTTTCATGGGGCTTGGACTTTCCAGTTGCAGACCATAGAGTGTACTAGCCAAATCAAAGTGTTCTGTGTGATATGTGCTCGCATTGTTGCTTGCTTTGGGGTTCAATCCCAATGTGTAGCATTTGAGAACAGCGGTCTGTGAAGACGAAATCCAGGAATCATACTCAATTATGTGAGTGCAGAGTTCTCGCATTCTAACGGATGGCTTGATATGCTACAGGTGTACATAGCCTAGTTTATACAGGATCACCAACTCCTTGATGATTTGACATTGTCGAGAGCTAGAGCACAAGTTGGAGGGTACATTTCAACTCTCAACCCATCAATTTCCCCTGTCACATACACAATTACATGGAAGACTTTGGTGGCGTTTTGATGTTGCAAGTGGTGTGCCATCAGAATTATGCTGGGTGCCACAGTTTGAAACTAGTCTCACTGCTCAAGATCTAGTCAAAATATTCCAAATTCATGTTCCCATTCGTCCCCGGAAATGCAAAGATGGTCCAAACTGACAGAACGCCAAGCAGTGTTGGTTTGATGATACCAGCTGTACACCATTGCCAGCTGAGGATCTTAAAGAAAGCCTTTGCGCCCTGTGGTGAAGTGATTGGTTGTCAGATCAAAAGCGAACGCAAGGGCCGTTCCAAGGGCAAAAATCGAGGCTTAGGCGGGCATCACCTCCAGCCCAAAGTGCCCCCACTGATCTTCCCATTGCGCCAGGTTGGGTGGTCTTCGCCACTGAGGAGGGACAAAAGAAAGCTGTAGCGACCATGAACGAGGTGGAGCCAGGGCATACCGTAGCCCAATTCATGGCAAGTTCCTAGTGGGAAGATATATGAGGCTTTAAACAACTGCATGGAATGGTGTATCCTATTTTTGGCGAAACTCATGGTATAAGGTGGGATGCCGCATTGAAAAATCCGTGAACTAATCCTGATCATCAACCTGATCCATCGAGCCCAACTTGGGGCACCGATTGGTTCAGTGAATTTTAGTGGCCTTCATTCTGGGAACACTCTTGGCCCGGTGGACTAGTGGCCTTCAGAACCGCGGCAAGATGGTTGTGAGGTAAAAAAAAAAACCTTGGAATCACCAAGTTTTTACAGGATCTATCCCCACATGGTGCACCAAAAACTGAATTGTGGACTCAGTTTGGGTCGAACTGGGGCCATACCTTTGATACCCCATCAGCCATGAAGGAAAGGGGTTCCTCCCGTATGGCTTCGTCCAAAAAAACAGTGGATTTACCATTAACATTTGGCCATTTAATGGGGAAAGACGATGACAACCCATAGGACTTGGGGTACCCCCGTTGTCAAACAAACCAGCATCTCCTCATCGTGGACACAGGTAGAGATGTGTGGAAGAAAGATCTCGGTCCGCGAAAAGGCCGAGGAGGCGGTGTCGGGGTCAAACTGGTCAAAGTGGTCAAACTGATAGACCACCAAAGCAAGAACACTGCGGCAGATATTGGCAATATTGGCCTTTCACCTACATCCATTTGATACTTGTACCTATGGAAAAAAACTTCAGCTTCCCCCATTTAAGATGATTTCAGTCCATTGAGGAACGACAATTACGACCTTCGCACTTTCCCGTCCATTGGATCAAACTTTGCTGAGGCCAAGTTGGACTTCAGTGCCCTTGAGGGCGAAGGTGATAAGACTCTGCTGGAAGAGGAAGAAGAAGATGCCACTTGGTGAAGTAATGAAGGGAAATGATGCAGGGGTATTGTATGAATGGATATATGATACATGCATACGTATGTATATGTACAAATATATATATATATATATATGATATAGTACAATATTATGTAATATAATCACGATCATCTTGATAGTCTTGAATTTAGCTGATTGCCCACTGAGTCCAAGGGAGAAAATCCAGCTTAGGCGTGGCACCTGATGGTCTCGTTGATTCATGCTGACCAGCCTATACTGTTTAAGGTCTGTGCTTTGCAACTACAAGAGCAATTCGCGGTTGTGCTTCACCCAGCATCCTGCTTTGCGTAGTCTTTCCCACCAAACAGAGCAATTTCTGAACACAAAACAGGGTCTTCAGGGGCCCAAGTTCCCTCTGAAAAGGAGCTCTCGCTTCAAGGATATGCACAATCATGGTTTTTCAGATGATCAACAGACCCTGGACCATTTTGAGATGTATGTTTAAAGCAAAAGTAAGTTTCTCAAAGCGTGATGACCCAAACATTAGTACATTCTTAGAAGCTGAGTTGCAATCCCTTACAACTGGGATATATCAGGGGTGCAACATACAACCCAGTTCCCAACTATTGGCTATCACTTCAATCGGATCATCCCATTATATCAAAAAAACAGAAAAAAACACAGTTATGTATAAAGCACAGTTATTCATCACAATATTCCGAGCCGATCACTGACGTATATTTGGTCCTTTTTTGCATGTTTTTGTCCTCCAATTTTTCTGCACTCCATCCTCAGCATCAGCATGAACATCAAGCGGATGGTGGTTTCGAAGACAAGTCACATGTCAACCTGTTTGGGATGATGATCATTGATGATCCATATTGACCCATATTTTCTTTTATATATTTCTATTTTTTTGGGGGGGATGGTTGGCTGAAGCACCAACCAGCTCACCTATGACCAAGGATTGGGAGAATTTTGATTGGGACGACGATGAGTCGGACGACGATGACAGCGACGAGGCGCCAATGGGATCCAAGGCTGTCATTCACATGCATGGGTGGTTTCACATATTATTTTTGACATTCCCGCTCTAGTTGTGATGATCCCACTTAACCTATTTTGTCAACATTGGTTAACACCACAAATCAAACATGTGCAACGCTTTTTCACATTTGTGCATAAATGCTTGCCATGCTCAAAAACATGGGTTGTCTTCTTCTAGAGATTGTAGTTTTGAAGTGACTTCAGCGTCAGAAAAGTCCTCCATTCTTCAGTTTTGTGTGGGATACGAAGGTTGGCTCACCTCCCGTACCGTATATTTCAGAAACATCCGAAGAGGAGGCCCAAGAGGATCCCTGTTAGTCCTTTGATCCGCAGGATAGGGTGTCATATCCCGACTGATGCCCGCCAAGAAAATGACCAGACAACTTGACCCTACCTTGAGAATTTCGGAAGTTCCGAGTTTGATGGAAAATCAAGGCCAGGGAAATCCCAGAAGCAGTACCATGCCTTTGGACCTTCGACGGTGCCAGGATGAGGACGAGGATTGGGATGGCGATGAAGACGAGGACGAGATGGAGGACGTGATCGTGGAGGTGGGGATTTGTACCATGGGTTTCCCAGGGCCTAAAGTGAGGCCTTTAGCCAGGAAGGGGTGGGGTTCAACGTCACATAAGATGGGGTGAACAACAGTGGCATTTTATAGTAAGTGGTTGCCTGAAAGTGGGGAGGCCAGACATTTTGCGATTTGGGGCACAGCACATCCTGAAAAGTGAAACTAAATGAACAACTGCTGGGTGGTGCACTAGATTTGTTTCCCAGAAGGAAATTCTGACCTCCTGTGACATCCCCTCACCACTGCAGGCTCTTGGCAAACTTGAGGGGTGATTTACCGTTGACCAAGCTTTTGTGGGCACCAGCTAGACCGACCCAGAACAGCCAAACGGACATTTTTGGGACCGGGACAATCAAAATCCGGACTGTGGCACTGGTTTGGTGGGAGGCTACACAAGAAATTGAAAGCTTCACTTTGCATGAAATCAGTCGCACACCTTCCAACGCGTGCAGGAGGAAGCTGGAGAGGCGCAGGCAGGGAGTTCAAGCCTGCAGCATTTTCTATGGAATTTGCATACAGACATCCGGACCTTGGAGCCTGGCTTTCATTGTGAGCAGTTGCAAACATCAAAAAACGTTATTGGTGTCACCCAGCAGGCGGCTCCGGCAGCAGATGTCCCCATGATTGCGGCACCTGCCGATGCTGTCACGCCTGTCGACCCCCAAGCTGCGGCTGCTGCGGCTGCCGCGGCAGCGGCTGCCGCAGCACCACAGCCGACCTCACTGGAGGTAGCCATGCCCAAACAAGCGGCTCTGCCGCCAGCCATGGCGGTTGTGCCGCCGGCCATGGTGGCCGTGCCGCCGGCCATGGCGGCCCTGCCGCAGGCAGAGGCCGAGGCGCCACTGGCCTTGGACGTGGCACCCATGCAGGTGGTACCGGTGGTACCTCCAGTGGCACCGCAACCAGTCGTTGTGCCGCCGCTCTCGGTCCCAGTGCTGCCTGATCTTCCAATGGCAGCAGCCATGCCAAAGCAGCTTGCGGTGCCACCTGAGGAGCAAGAGAAGGTGCCTGGTAATTATAGTTGAATGGTGCAGTGAGAGTCGAATCGTGGCTTCATAAAACGTGTTTCGCTTGGGGATCCTGTTTTACATCATTTGAGCGGAGTGATGTTTTAATGGGCCGTTTCTGCCTCCTGTGGCTGTGTGGACTCTTTGCCCCTCTGCCTTGGATCACAACCATTCTAGGCACATCATTCGATGGTAAGACTCGATATCGTCGATATCTTGTTTGCCAGTCACCAGGCCACAACCTCATTTGCTCTACATATTTTCACACAAGTGTGGTCGGCCCACTATAGCAGGTTGGATTATTTTCACCAATCCACCTTCAGATTACGCCAATATACCCACCATAAATCATCGTCAAACCAGTTACAAACCAGCTGACCTGGGGTTGTCTCAAAATTTAGGATGTCAATATTCCATACTTTCTCCTCGCTTTCACAATTTCTGGACAGACCCAAATCATCTATCAAATTGTCAAATTGGTTACTATTGCATCTCCAATTAAATCCTCATTGTATCAAAGTGTACCCCCACTACAACCAGCATTTTCCCCACCGAGCTTCAGCTGAGGTGGAGCCAGCGGCTGTCCCCGAAGCTTCCGCCTCAATGCCAGAGGCCACGGAGAGCAAGGCGGTGGAGAAAGGACCCTGGGAAAAATGGGGGATTGAATGCCTGAAACATGGGATTTGAAGTCCTCAGAAAGTCGGACTTGACTACGACCGACAAAGACTGGGTCGTTTTAAATAGCAAACGCTTGGATTTGACTTGGAGTTCAAAACTGGACGATTTGTAATACTGTAACAGCCAGGTCGGCAGCATAGTCAACATCCTGTCTCATGTTTTTGTCAGCTGCTAATATCCATTCGCTTCTTCACTGTAATGTGGGTAAAACAATAATAAACCACCCATTTGGGAATGGTTTATACCACCCATTTATGGTGATTTGGGGGATGGTTTATTATTGTTTTACCCACACAAAGCTGGGGAGATGGACAGGAGACTCCAAGGAAGACAGGAAACGAAGTCGCAGCAGATGCCTGGTATGGCAGTGGGCCAGCGTCAGTCAAGGTATGTCAAGGCCTATGTGTCCATCTGAAATGAGTTTGGTTCTGAAGGTCCAGTGCTGAAAATCGATGGGAATGGTCGTGAAAACCCAAGAATCACAAGTTGTCGAGTTCTAAACATGACAAATATGAAGTACGGTCACATGGCTTCTCACATGATATTTTTCCCATCAATCCCGTGACCGGCTGGATTTCGGATTTCAAGGAAAGCGCAGCCGCAGTCGTAAGAGTCGCAAGAGGTTCCGGTAGCCGGGGTGGCATTCGGCTGCTGTAGCCGATATCTTTACCATCCAGATGATTAGTTGGGGGATTATACTATCCAATATATTGGGGATTATGATCCAAGAACGTGAATCCTATTAATCAACCACAATGGTCACAGAGGGATTTTGAGCACTGCCCAGATGATGAGCATCCCTTGCCAGCCAAATTTTGATGTGAAAACCAGAGGATTCCACTTGGATCCATAGCCATGTTGTATCATGTTATATGGGTCAAGCATAGACCAGAGGTCCTTTTGCATGTTCAATCCTAGTTGAGCAGACACATTCATTTCTAGGGGCTGGATTTCAAGGGAAATGAACTTTCCAGTTGGAAGTGCAAATATCCGTAAACATGCTAGATCATTCCACGAACATGATACCCTTTCAGCCCCTTTCCAAAGTAAGGATCCTGCAAATATCTCCTTTCAGCCCCTCTACAAAGTTAACATCCCTGTGGGCCAAGGTCAAGACCTGGTTTGTTTTTTCCATAAGAGGGATGGGCATCCCCCCGTTATTAGCCATGAGAATGAATCCCTACTGATGGTGGGATGCAGATGCCCCAGAAAAGTATGTTGACCATTGCACTTGTAGGAATGGGTCAAAACTCTGGTATGTTCGCCAAGAACGAACAGAAAGATCAAGCTGTTAGGATGTCTATCAATCCAATATCTAATGTGTTCTAGTCTTGACCCATACCCATATGTTACTCGAAATCCCATGGTTTATATACAACTTCACTTTCCGAATTAAACTAGCCAGATACCGGTGGCAACTCCACCACTTTAGGTCAACCCCACATCATCTTGTTGGTCATATATCCCATGATATCCAATCATATGCCCATAATATCCCACCATCATTGATCCATCATCCCACCATCATCCCATGATATGCCCATTACCCTCTGGTAAACTAACGTAGCTATTGAAAATGACCATAGAAATATATAGTTGATTTACCCATGAAAAATGGTGATTTTCCATAGTTATGTAAACGTTTACCAGGGAATATATCTCCATCAAATGGGTGGAGCGCCCAACCTCCGCAGGAGTCGCAGCCGGCGCCGCCGTCGGCCTGTGCAGGAAGTGGAACTGACCACGCAAGAGCTGCTGGGCGCTGTGAGCCCGGTCGTTTCGAGGATTTCTTAGGTCCCAAAGTGGGATTTTAAGAAAAAAACACTGGGAAGTTGACTCCATTGACAGGGTCAACAAGAAGTATATAATATAGATGTATGATGTATATGGTACAAATGAATGTAGGGAACATTCAATCGGAACATGTAAGTGAACATGAATAGTGGACACCGAGATTGTTCATTCTCTAACTTTGGGGTGTACAGCTCTGACACAACAACATATCTGGGATTTCCACCGGCAACCAAATCAAGTTGGTGTGAGCAGAGATTTGAAGCTTGCCGATGGTCGGTAGTAGGTCACTCTAAGGAAAGACCCTGATCACTTTGAGATATTCGTTTTGGGACACCTGGCCCAGATTTGGTCCATTCCAAGAGGCCAAAATACCATAAATCTCATCCCCTCTGCACCCCAAAGTGGGATCCCAAAATGACGAGATCCAGTGGAACCAGTGGCTGAGGGAGATTGTCATCACGGACCCAGAGGGGCAAAATGTGCCGCCGGTCGCCTTCGAAACCTTCGATGATTGTCCTTTCCCGGACGAGATCAAAGATGAGGTGGGGAACAGGATGGGATACCGAATACCTCAGGGTTCATTCTAGGGACCTGACCGCATTAGTCAGGTCACCAAAATGATGGGAAGTACGGGAGATCATCCCCAAAAGGGCAAGTAGAATGCCGCAAAAGTTCTGACTGGGACGAATCCAAAGCTAGAGGAAAGAAAATGGCCATAGTATAAGTATCTATAATTCATGATCTAGAAATGCCCCGTTGTTGGGGCAATCTATTTCAGACCTACACAACTTTGGAGAGCCCCATTTTTTGAGGTCAGCACTCTTCGGCCAGGTCCGACGTTCCGGCTTTGTGAAGCCCAGCCCCATCCAGATGTATTCGTGGCCTTTGGCGGTTCAGGGCAAGGTGCGATTGCGGCCTGATTTGCGGCCTTGCAGAAGTGTGGCTGAAATCATCAAATAGGATTCAAAATGATTCAAATATGTTGAAGTTGGGCGGTTTCATAGTGGGCATTCGAAAAAGTTGGTTGAACTTGGAGGTTTCATAGGTCGCAGAATTGTTCATAAATTGTTCCAAGGAAGAAAGCAGCACAGGCCCCCTGCCCCATAGGCCTGTATTTGATGGTAGAAAACATGTTGTATTGAACATGCCTGAGCCAATACTTCAAACCAATCCATTGAACAGTGGAACTTCTCATGCATCAGAAATTTCCAACTGAACATCCTCAATTTGGTTGAAGTTAAATCTCCGATTTCTATCTCCAATTTATCTCCAATTGAGGAACATCCCTCTTAATCTCGATTGGAGGAATATCCCAATGAGCATCTCCAATTCCCATCCAAAATCCCCATTTTCAGGACATCATCGGCATCGCAACCACTGGCAGCGGCAAGACAGTGGCCTTCCTTTTCCCAGCCTTCAGGTCATGGGGATGTCTGATGGGGGTAGGACCAACTTTAGTAGGAAGAAATGGTGAGAAACCATGGAGATGAACATGGATGAAATGGTGATAGTTGATGGGGATTTAGTGGAATATCATATGGGATATCTTGGATATTTGATGGGATCTCATAGGATGTATAAAGCCAAACTAATATGATTTGGGTGTGTGTGAAAACAATGGGAGATGGGCCCCCACGTTATATTACCATTTCAAGAATGGTAACATGATGATAAACCAGGGGGATTCCGTATTTTCAGACAAACCAGGGATAGGGGTCAAAAATCCTTAAGTAAACATCCCAGATGTTTATTCCTCGGGGGCTAACATCATTCTTATTTTCCCACATGGTTTGGATATGCCGACCCTTGCAGAATCGCGTTTCGTAGGCACATCATCGAGACGAAGGCCAAGCCGGACGATCCGCTGCTGCTTTGCATGTCGCCCACGCGAGAATTGGCCGTTCAGGTGGAAAACGAAGCACACAAATTTGGTGCCTTGGTGATCTAATGTGGACCATGTGCGGTAGAGAATTTCTGTCAGCCTCCCGGGATTGTTTCACTAAATTGTAAGATTTGATTCGATTCTGGGCGACATACGTAGGGAATTGCTGCGATGAACATTTCAAAACGGAAGGAATTTCTTGGGTTCAAAGGGTTCCATACTTGGCTAGCCAGTTTGCACGTGTAATATCATGGGTGTGTGAGTTTTGCAAGATAGGTTTGGGGCAACTTTCAGTTCTTATGACCAGAATCGATAATAACAGAATGAAGTTTACATGTGCACCTACCATAGAGTGTACATCCACATCATAGTTGCTTATTGGACCTCACAGTTGCTATCGACTCTTGCCGGGGTATTTCACCATTCTTGTACTTTGTACATATAGAAATGAACCCCAACCGCACCCCGAAGTTCCCGAAGTATGGCTATGCTGCAGCTTACACCCTGATGGCTGTTGATGTTGTAGCTGGCACCAAGGCAAGCACTGTGGCATCGTCACCGTGTGTGTCTATGGAGGTGTTGGCAACAAGCGCCGCCTGGTGAGAAGTTGCAGACGGTTTGCCATTTGTTAAAAACACAATACCCATGGACACCCCAAAATCCAATGGTTTATCATCATGTTCCCCGTTATGTATATATATAATATATAATTGATTTCCTGTGGTTTTCACAATTTTTGTGCAAACCATGAGTTGATTCCACATCCACTGCCATCCCCTCAATGTCTATATCTGCCTATATCCACGTGCAACCCTGACCATCCACCTAGAAGTCAAGAGCCGTGGTTTCTTCATATCATATCATATGTATATTATATAGTTAGATAAAGCCTATCCCATCTTATGTGGGACAGGCCAAACCATAAAACAAAACAATATAACAAACATAAACAAAATCAAAACAACAAACCAATAATAAAACCAATAATAAAAATCATAACAACAAAACAAAACAAAAGAAAACCAAAACAACCTAATCAATACAAAGGATAATAAAATATACAATACCAAAAACTGAAACAACAAACAACAATACATAAAACTTTACAAGCCCCACCGAAATTTCAATTTATAATTCTAAAATTATAGATTGAAATTATTTAGTCATTTTCATTGTCAAATTCCATTGGTGGCATTTAGATTGAATATGGTTTTCCCAATTGACATTCCTGATGTTAAGGCCACAAACATCACAAACGGTTTTAGGATACAGTTTTGCTATTTCTTCTGCTTTCTTCTGATTGTATCTTCTTTTATTATCTATACATCTATCACAGGATGCTAAACCATAAGTAAAGCGTTCAGGCCTTTTACATTTACAACTTGAACATTTCTTAATCTCTTCCATCACTCACTTAATATCTAACCTAATATCCCTTTAAACCTCTTTTGACACTTTAGACAAATAAAATAATAATACCAAAAACTGAAACAACATAAGACTAATAATAATATTATTAGACTTATATGATTTTGATTTAAGTTAATTTTTATTCATATTCATTAGGGTCAATAATAATTTCTATCCAGAATTGTAGCCATTCAATTTCTATATGTTCATCCTCATACATATCGTCAATTTTGTTAGTAGCAACTTGGTAAAGTTTATCCATAGCATTTTGAATGTTGTAATTGTTTGTTTGAAATTTAATTGTTATACAATCATCCATTTCATAAGTGTAGAATTCTCCATCATCTTCTTTGACATTAACTTCAACNTTGAATGTTGTAATTGTTTGTTTGAAATTTAATTGTTATACAATCATCCATTTCATAAGTGTAGAATTCTCCATCATCTTCTTTGACATTAACTTCAACATTAATGGATATATACTTTTTCATATCAGGTTGAAGATATGATAAAAAGCTTTTTTTGATTAAGTTTTTTACCATTTCAGTTTGTCTGTCTTTTTATGAGTTTTAAGCCATAATCTAATGTTTTATATTTAGGATTTACAGTATAGAAATAATGTTCATTTGGGAATTCATCCTTATATATATCGTTATAATATCTAATGTCTTCAATTTCAGGTTGGCATTTCTTTTGGATTTGTTTNAGTATAGAAATAATGTTCATTTGGGAATTCATCCTTATATATATCGTTATAATATCTAATGTCTTCAATTTCAGGTTGGCATTTCTTTTGGATTTGTTTAAGAGTATTGCTATGTTTTAATTTTATATACTCTGGTTCTCCTAATTTAAATTCAATAATATTTCTCAACACATTTTCAGGCAAATTTTTAAGCTCCATAACTTC